>VUQJ01040187.1:0-15759 GCA_015108635.1 Andinoacara biseriatus | reverse complement strand
ATAAAGACTTTATAATCTGAAGAAAACCCTAAAATAGGATTGTACAACAGAAAAACAGCACATTGGGCTCTATATTAAACTTTTTCAACACATTTATAGAATTTTTTTTAATATAAACTACCAAAACTTAAGCAATCACACTCTATGAAAAGTAATGTTATAATCTGTGGTTATGTGTTTCTGTTTAGGCCTTCCGACTGGAGTGTGAGGGGGCGTGTCCGGTTTCTCCTCTCCATTTTGTTTTTAAGATAAGATAAGATAAACTTTAATGATCCCACAGCAGGGAAATTTGTGCATTACAGCAGCTCAGAACAGAGAAGAATTTAAAGATGAATAAAATAAGACAAATTAAATAAAATAAAATAGAACAGAAAAGAAAAGAAAAGAAAAACACAATATACTTAAAATATATAACAATAATACACATATACATATATACACATATACATTAAAATCACTATAAACAGATATCAAACCACTATATATAAATGCATTGTGTGTGTTGTAACAGGTGGATCCTGCCGATTGGATAATTTTGTCATGGTCCTGGGCCGTTGGCCCAGTGTTTTGTGTTCTTTTGGTTTCTGTTTATTTCTAATGTCCATTAGTCCTCAGTCATTTCTAGTTCCTTGTGTTTCCATGTGTCAGGTCCACGTCTTTGTTCCCCGTCTGGCTTCCTGTTTTATTTTGATAGTCTTTTGGTCCCTGTCTGTCATGTTCAGTTTTGCTTTCCCTTGTCTCGTCTGTTATGTCGTTCACCTGTGCTCCCAGCTGTTTCCACTCCCCTCGTTTACTTGTGTATTTAGGTCCTGTGTTTTCTTTGCCTCTTGTCGTGACGTCTTCATTATTTTTCCTCCTGCTGTGTGTTCCTGTGCCCGTCCCCCGAGTTTGTCTCAGTTCCATTTTCCAGCAATAAAGCTGTTATTTAAGTTCCCGTCCGTGTCTGGTGTCCTGCATTGAGGTCCTCATTCCTGCCTGCCACACAGCCGTTGCATGACATTCACAACCTATTCTGCTAGCCTGCAAAATATTTCATCTCTTTTCCACTTTATGCATAAGGAAGCACATGTCTAGCTGAAAAGATCATGAGACCTCTTGGATTTTTGTCTTAAAATAATGTAAACAAAAACTGTAAATAAAAGGACATTTATTTAATACTTTTCCAAGTTAATTTGACAGCTCAAACTATTTTATACTACAAATCAGAGTGTATGCATGCAGGGCCTCTATGAGTCAGATGCAAATGGAATTGGGGTTCAGCATCTTTCCAAAGGATGCTTTGACATGCAGACTGGAGGAGCCTGGGCTCAAATGAATGACCCTCTGCCCAGTGGGCAACTCCCTCTATTGCAGGAGGCAGTCACCCTGTAAATAGATTTGTGTGGATATACAAATATTCCACCTATAAAGCCACTATGTCACCATGATATGGAAAAGCTGCTGAAATTTAAGGAATCGTCAACCAAAGAGCCCCTGAGATGAAAGTCGCTGTTAAACAGATGTTTGGTGCTGACAGATGGAGCAGCCAGATGGCTGACTCCTCATGCTTACTGATCTGTTTCTCACTAGTTAACCAACTGCTAATTTGAAAACATGCTGTTTGAAATGTGGCCAAGTTATAATTCAAGTGGGGTGTTCAGTGAAGGAACTGAATGAGAAAGTGATATTTATTGGATGATGTCTTACAACAGTGTTTCCATCCAAATAGAGCAACACTTTCATTAATTCCACATGTAATTTTAGGACAGTGCAGTAGAAAAAAGATCTAAACAAACAAAAAACCAATAAGCAACCAAAGTGTTTAAACAGGAATGATTTACACACAAGACATGAGGATGTAAAAAGAAGCAAGCCTGCATGTGTCAGAGGTTTCAGGCACTAAATGATAACGACTTCTCTGTCAAGAACTATTAAATGTGGATTTGATAACATTTTAAAATGCTGTACTAAAGTAAGATACAGTTTTAGGCATGTATGTTTGAATTTGGCTGAAAGCTGTGGTTATCAAACTGAGGGGAGCCCCCCTGAGGGGCATAGTCATAGGCTGCATAGTGTGTAAAAGATGGACAAAGCCACTGCGGTGCCGTCCATCGGTTAGTGAATGTTCAAGCTGAGCATATTTCCCATCACCATCTTGATATTTTGACACAAAATCCGATGAACAAGAGGCGGCTCTTTCTGGAATAATAAGCCCAAGCCTTGTCGTTAGGACTGCTCATGGGGAACAACCAGATCCCCTATAAGCAAGTACCAGGTGAGAGTGGGGAGGAAACATGAAGAAACCCCTGCAGAACCATTTTCAGGAAGTGGGATTTGCCATGAACAGGCTTGGGTTGAAAGGAAAGAGAAGAGAGCAAAGAGGAGCATACTATAGAGAGTTCATGGGCAACAAACAAGACCAGACAAACTACACGAGAGAAATCAGCATTGCTTGTCTGTGGTCCTCGGGCTCTCTGGTGGCGCTGCATTAAATACAGGAATAATTCTGTCATGGAAATCCCTGCATGGGCTCTGGGACACTTCCAAAAATCACTGTGAGGACAGTTTGCCATACTATCCACACATGCAGGTTAAAGCTCTATCACGCAAAGAAATAACACCATGTTCTCTGGGCCAAAGCTCATTTAATGGACTGAGGCAAAGTAGAAAACTGAATTGCAATTTGAAATTCTTTTTAGAAAACATGGGCACAGCATGGACATGGACTAAAGAGAAGCGGTACCATCTGACTTATCATCAGCGCTCAGGTCAAAGGTTTGCATCTCTGATGGTACGGGGTGCTTTTTTGACTATGGAATTGGGAGCTTGCACATCTGGAAAGGCACCTCAATGCTGAAAGGTATATACAGATTATAGAGCAACATATTTTCCCATCCAGATGACTTTGTTTATACTGCATCTATTTCAAGAGATGTTCCCCTAACCTCAATTCAAAATTATCTCATTTTTTTTTCTTAAAAGGGTAAATTTGATCACTTTAAACATTTGATATGTTTTCTACATTCTCCTGGGGGGTTATGAGATCTGCATTCTTGGATTCCCTTTTATTTACATTCCATACAGTATCCCAACTTTTTTGGATTCGGGTCTGTAAAAAAGAAAAATTGGGCTGAGAGAGTCAAATGTGTAATGAAAAATTAAACGTCAGTTAATTAAATATCAGAAGTCAGTTAAATGCCTCCAGGGTTGAAGGTTTTTGTGTCCCAGCATAGCCCCAATTAACACTGTTCACTTTCCCAGTCTTCTGTTTTCATTATTGCCAGCTAAAGAAAATTTTATAAAGAGTCAGTTTCTCCCTCTGGAGGACTGCAGTTTTCATGCACAACAACCAGCGATGTGAAGCCAAGTGCTCAGTCATCGCCCTAACAGGGACCCCCTCATCCAGCCAGCCTGTTCTCTCCCAATTAGCAGCATCTTTGCCGTAAGTCACTCTGTCAGCTTCAATCAAGGCAGCCTGTCTTCTCAGAGATGACTGAACATCCAGCTCGCCACCTCAAGGCTGGGCTCCAAGGATGGAAAAGCCAACACGTCAAGAGGACATGAGAATGGATAAAAGAGAAGAAAACTGAGGGAAAATTACTATAAGCCTAAACATGATGCTTTTTTTCATATGTGTTCCATGTCTGATGTTTTTCTTCTTGTAATTTCTGTCAAAGTTTGAGCTGTAAAACTGTACCTGACTATCTTTCTATCATATATGTTCTGTTGGACATGATGCTTTTGTAGATCAGGTGAATATTACAGCTTCAGTGTTTAGTAATATATTTCTATAAGCTCCAAAAAGTATAAAGAGAAATATAAAGAAATGCCTTATTTTTCTGAATAGCCATAACTTAGCCCTAAAACGATTTGGCATGGCATTAGCTGAGTGTTCTAGTGGGATGCACACAACACTGATTGTTCACTCCAAATTGAACCATGCTGTAAATTAAATCACAGTCTTGTGATACTCTGCACAAAGGCCCAGACTTCTGAAGCAGTTTTAATCAGATTTGACTTGTGGTTATTTACATGCAGTTATGTTCTGGTAACAATTAACATGAAATTGATGGCTCTTACTCTGCTTGTTTAGATAGTATCTTAGTCTAACCACCAAATCATTGCCATTCTAAGTGGTGAGACTTTCTTCCATAAGGACTTTGGGGTATGTAGAAATACAGTATTTTTGATAACTCTGTTTACCCTGATAGACAGGAATTAAAGTGGAATTTGACATGTTGGGGAACCCTAAAGCTGTTTTTTAAATGTGGGAGAATCATGTCTCAATACTCTTCATATTTTCCATTTCTTACACAGCAGGAAACATTCCACTTCAGATGCTTTCTCATTACTGGAGATATCCACCCACTCATTAGCTGTACATTGACGACATAATCAGCAACGCTTTTTACTATGGAGCTACAGGTTAAAGAGCTATTAATGTCCAGGCCAACATTTGCTATCTAACAAATTTCAAAACCTTTGATGAATACAGGTCCAATCAGTGGTTCATACTGGTGTGCTGTTTACACTTGAGTACCCCTAATAACACCCAGACACACCGAGTCTTTGTAACACCGGCATTATTATGCTTTTCCTTATTTTCTTTCATATACAGCGCTGTAAAAACAAGTATTTGCCCCCTTAGTAGTAGACAAAGATACCCAAGTAAAGACAAAATGTGTTTTTTTAAATGATGATTAATTAAGGGAAAAAGCTGTCCAAACCTACCCAACCCTGTGTGAAAAAGGAATTTGGTAGCGTGATGGCCTGAGGCTGCTTTGCTACGTTAGGACCTGGACCACATGCTGTAACTGATGCAACCATAAATTCTGCTCACTACCAGAAAATCCTGGAGAATGTCCGTCCATATGTTCATGCTCTGAAGTTCAAGCACCCTTGGGTTATGCAGCGGGACAATGATCCAAAACACACTTTGAATGGCTAAAAAACAGGTTTTTAAGTGGCCTAGTCAAAGTCTGCACTCAAATCAGATTGAGATGGTTAAACAGTGCTTGAAATGCTTGAAAACCCTCCAATGTCACTGCAAGGAAAAGTAGGACAACATTCCTCCACAGTGACGTGAAAGACTCATTGACAGTACTGCCAATGCTTAAATGCAGCTTTGCTGCCAAGGCTGGCACAACCGTTATTAAGTTTAAGGAGCAAATACACATTATTTTTTCCCTTAATAAATTAAATCATTATTTAAAAACTGCATTTTATATTTGATTGTGTTATTTATTTTAATCTAATATTTAAATTAATGATCTAAAACATTTAAGTGTGACAAATATGCAAAAAACTAAGAAATCAGGAAGGGGGCAAATACTTTTTCACTGCACTGTACAAGCTATTTTATTGCCCAAACATGATCCAGTCCAGTGAGTGGAATCAGCTGAACAAACTACAGTAATCTGTAGTTTTTTCTGTAGTAATCTACAATACAGTACTCTGCAGTTATATACCTGACTAGTTTCTTACAAGTTCATTCAGGTGAACAAAAGCATGTAATTGTGCAATCATAACTATCAAAAACCCCTGAAAAGTTGGAACAGTTGGAGTTGTCTTCAGTTGAATTTGAAGCTTTTTGAGCAATGATTAAAAAAAAAGGGGGGGGGGGCTCAATGTTATGGAACTATTTTCTCTTAAAGCAACCAGGTGTTACCATGGTAAGCTGCAATAAATTATTAGGCATAAAATTAAAACCTGACCCACCTTCACAACCTGTAGGTTGGTCAGAAAGTCCTTGATCCAGGAGCATATCTGGGGGGAGAATTTTAGGATGCTCAGCTTCTCAATTAGGTTGTTGGGGATGATGGTATTGAACACCAAACTGTAGTCAAGGAACAGAAGCCTAACATAAATGCCTGGGAGCCCTAGCCCTGATGTGGAGTGTACTGCTGATGGCATCTTCTGTGGACTGGTTTGGTCTGTGTGCAAACTGTTGTTTGTCATGGATTTCTGGTAAGCAGGCTTTCATGTGCTGGAGGATGAGTCTTTTGAAGCACTTCACAACCACAGATGTCAGTGCCACAGGTCTGTAGTCATTGAGGCGTGAGATGATGTTTCTTTTTGGTACCGGGATGATTGAGACTGCCTTTAAACAGGACAGAACCTGGGCGAGTGACAGGGAGGTGTCAAAGATCCCAGTCAGGATCCCTGTCAGCTTGTCTGCACATGTGCCCTATGCCCTATGCACTATGCCCAGAACTCCATCCGTTCCAGCAGCTTTCTGTGGATTTATTGCCTTCAGTGCACAACTCAACTGGTGTTCCTGATGGGTAAGAGTGGGTGAGACCTCCTCCTGATAAGACATGTCTGGAACAACTAACCCAAAAAGGTACCCAGGAGGCATGCTAGTTAGATCCCTGAAACACCTCAACTTGCTCCTTTCAATGTGTAGGAGGAGCAGCTCTACTCTGAGGCCATCTCCAGTGACTGCACTCCTCATGCTATTTCTTCAGGAGAGGTCAGCCACCCTTACGAGGAATCTCAATTCCATTGTTTATATCCTCATGGCACTTGGCTATGCCTAGAAATTCTGTCCATAAAAATTCTGAACAGCATCGGTGACAAAGGACAGCCCCGGTGGAGTCCAACATCCACTGGAAACAAGTCCAACTTATTTCTGGTAATATGATTCAAGCTCTTGCTGGGGTTGTACAGAGACTGAATGCCCTGCAACAATGGGCCAAACACCCTATACTCATGCAGCACCTCCCTCAGGACATTCTGAGGGACATGGTCAAATGCCTTCTCCAAGTCTAGAAAACACATGTAGACTGGATGGGCAAACTCCCACGCACACTCAAATATCCTCGAGAGGATAAAGAGCTGGTCCAGCATTCTGCAATTTGGACGAAAACCACAATGTTCCTTTTGGATCAAATGTTTGACTGAATGATGGATCCTCCTTTCCAGCACACTGGCATAGACCTTACCGGGGAGGCTGAGGGGTGTGATCCCCCAATAGTTGGAGCACAGCTTCAGGTCCCCTTTCTTAAAGCTGAGGACCACCACCCCAGTCTGCCAATCCAGTGGCACAGCCCCAGATCTTCACGCAATGTTGCAGAGGTGTGTCAACCAAGACAGCCCTACAACATCCAGTCTTGCCACCAAGGAGTTGTTTAACCATGTCGGTCACCTCACCCTCAGTAATGGAGTCCCTGGACTCTGCTTTCAGTACAGAAGGCATGTCAGTGGGATTAATGAGATCCTCAAAGTATTCATTCCACTGCTTGACTATAGCCTCAGTTGAAGTCAGCAGCGCCCCACCCACACTATAGACCATGCGAGTAGAGCACCACTCTACCCACCTCCACTATACAATACCTGACAGAAGTTCTGACGCTTATCCATGTTGTGGAAACAAAAGCTTATAACCTGACTTTAAATTCATCCATTATTTTCAAAAATGATTCATATGAAACCTGAACCCCTCCCAAATGAGGTTTAATTTACAAAAATAAATTTGCTTCACTGCAGAAATATTGATCATTTAATGAACACAGAAAGATTTTGGCAAGACAAACGTTTTGTTGCCTTGTCATATAATGCACCCAATCCTAGTTTACAGCCTCACCTGTGCTCACTAATTGATCGGTTAGACTGTGTGAGTAGAGCAATGCTGTCCTGAGTCATCTGACGATTTGTCAAAATCGCTTCAAGGTGTCTGAAAGTCTTTTTGGCCTCACCAAACTCCTCTCACACAAGTTTTTGCATCAGTCACCGCCCGAGCCAAGTTCCACTTGGCCTGTCAATACCCATCAGCTGCCTCCGGAGTCCCACAGGATAACCAAGCCTTATAGGACTCCTTCAGCTTGATGGTTCCCTTCACCTCTGGTGTCCAACATTTAGTTCAGGGATTACCACCACAACAGGCACCAACCACCTTGCAGCCACAGCTTTGTGCAGAGCCTAAACAATGCCGGTGCAGAGCATCTTCTATTTGGACTCACTGTCTTCAGCCTTCTTTAGAATGCCGTTAAAGTTCTGCCAGAGGTGGGAATTGAAGAGTTTGCAGACTGGGGCCTCTGCCAAGTGTTCCCAGCGCACCGTCACAATATGTAGCGGTGCGCCGGGTCTGTGCAGCATCCTCTCCTGCCACCTGATCCAACTCACTACTAGGTTTTGATCAGTTGACAGCTCAGCTTCTCTCGTCACCCAAGTGTCCAGAACATAAGGCTGCAGATCTGATGATACAATTACAAAATCAATCATCGAGCTGCAACCTAGGGTGTCCTGGTGCCACATGCACTTATGGACATCCTTTTGTTTAAACATAGTGTTCATTACGGACATACTGTGGTGTACAACCTGTGCACAGAAGTCCAATAGGAAAACACCACTCTGGTTCAGATCAAGCAGGCCTCCTCCCAATAATGCCCCTCTCTGTTTCACTGTCATTGACCATTTGAGCATGGAAGTCTTCCAGTAGGAGGACGGAGTCACCAGATGGAGCACCCTTGAGGAACCCACCCAGCCACTCCATGAAGACTGGGTACTCTGAACTCATTTGTCATGTGCCATTTGATGCATAAGTGCAAACAACAGTCAAGACTCATTCACCATCCACTTGTGAAAACTCCAACATACAGTCAGCAAGTCGAGGGGATACCAGTATACCCACCCCAGCTTGCCACCTTTCACTGAGGGCAACTCCAGAGGGAACCAGGCTCCCTCTCCAGGAGACTGGTTCAAGAGCCCAGGCCACGTACTGAGGTGAGTCCAACTATATCTAGCTGGCATCTGTCAACCTCAAACACTAGCTCAGGCTCCTTCTCCAAAAGACATTCTATGTTCCAAAAATCCAGTCTCATTCGCCGGGGATCAGTCCTCCAGGCCCTCTGCCCTTAGCCACCGCCCGACACGTACTGCACCCGACCCCTACGACGCTTCCTGCGGGTGGTGAGCCTACAGGAGGGTGGGCTCATGTCTCCCCATCTGGGTGCACCCAGCCAGGCATCACCAGATAATCTCGCTCAAGCTCCCTCCCCAGGCCTGGCTCCAGGGTGGGGCCCTGGTAACCCTATCCTGGGCAGTGTACACTCTTCCCTTGATATTTCTTCCATAGGGGTTGTCATTATGCATTACTCCAATTAAAATGCATTACATGTAAACATCTGTTTTGCAGCTTGACGGTTGCATGAATCAGCTAAGGAGCCAGAGTGACAACAGTTCACTGCTCATGTTGTTTGTTCTCTTATCTTATGAGGAATTCAGTCTAATTAGAGAGCAGATAATAGCACTGGAGGACCTTTGTTAGACAGCATTGTGTAAGATGTTGAGGCCATTGATACGCTCTGCTTGTTTCACTGGTATGACAATAATATGATTACCCAACTCAAACAGATATTCATTTTCATCACAGCCCACATATTTAAGCAATCTGTAAACAAGAGCAGTTTAACACTAATGTGGTACCTTCACTAAATTCCCTCCATGCCATGCATGAATTGAGTCCCTGGATGCAGAATTTGGATCTTGATTAGTGTCTGATGTTTTCTTGAGAACATCAAGACAATATGTCCCTATGATTCCTGTTTATTTAATTTTATTTTTATCCAAATGTCCAATTTTGCCTTATGTTGGAGTGGAAAATTTAGACCCAGAAAGATTTTTAAAAGCACTTCCAGTAAACAGTAACTTCATAGTTAATACATTTCCACTGTCATACAGCAAAGTTTTGTTTTTTCTGATCAACTCTCAACTGTTGAAACATCATAAAATACTAAATAAACCACGAGTAAACAAAGTGCACAGAATCTCCTTTTTTATTTTCATTCAAGTTGTGTTTCCATTTCAGTCAATGTTCAGATGTGCACAGACTTTAAAAAAACAAAACAGTTAGAGATTTCCAACGACATTAATCAAAAATGAGCCGCAAAAGAGTTTCCAGTAAGCTAAAATAATAATACTGTTCTGAAGGAGAGACTTCTTGAAAACATTTTAGAAATCTTGTACGCATTTAAACCACAATGGAAACCTGACAGAACTGCTTTCAGAGAACATGAGGTTTTACAGGTTGCTACATTTGGGTCCCGATTGGTAAAATAGGTAAAAGTACAGACCAATCTATGGTTTCTGTGGACTAGAACTCAAAATAGCATACCTGAACATATTCTATACACGTGCAATAGAAAAAAAATATGATGGCAACCCCCTGTTAGGAAGATGAAGAACTGCTTTGTTGAAAAAAACTACAGGACTTGGCACATTTGATTTTTGCCAGATGTGGTGCAGATCTCTGCCAATGCTGCACCTCTTTACTAAGACATAATTAACTTAGCCATTTTTTGTACAATCCTGCTAACACACAATGAAATGCATATGGTGCACAAGCAAGGTGTCATTTTCATTTTCTGACACAAATTCAGTTGTCTCTTCTGAGGACAGTTGTGCTGTTTCAAAATTTGGGCTGTGCATGGACATCTGCTCAGCTGGCTTTGTGGACAACATGGAAATCATGAACTGGCCTTAAGAGACTAAGACTATGAAAGCACTGGATTCTCTAATATGAGTAAATCACAAAAAGACTGGTAGTCACTGTTCTCAGTATAAAAGCTCGCACAACATTTATGCTGCTACGTTCATTCCCACTTGACATAGCATGGCATGAACACAAAAGAGGCACCAATTGCTTGGATGCACTATAGTTGCTATAATGAGTCCAAAATTTCCAAAAGTAGAGAAATGTGTTTACTATGAATGACTTGGGCTATTAATAACAATGATAATTACACAATTTGCAAGCTTTTTGATGACTTTGGTTCAAACCATTTTATAGGAGAAATGCATAAAGCCAGCCCCAATGATTGCAAATCACATTGCTTGTTTTGAGTTGCAAAGAAGTTTGGCCCAAGTGTCAGGAATTTAAAATATGAGGGCTTTTTAATACCTAGAAATAATTGTTAAAATGCAGTTTTCCAAAGAGTTACATTCACACAGTGCAATGCTTACAAAGATAGCCTTTATCAATCATCTTTTGCATGACATTCATGGTGTCTAAGTACAAATATATGCTTTTAATAGACATGATCCTTAGCATCATGTCAGTCAACATTAAATATGAAATCACTAAACAAGCCAACACTGTGTGTTGTATATGGTTTAGTAGACTCTCAACCATTTGTAGTCACATGTTTAATGACACAGTGAGTAACACAGTGACATCTTTTTAAGGTACTTGGTAACACTTTCGGTAAGGCAACAGCTTTGTTTTGGAACGCAATTTCTGCTCAAATAAACATGTTTCTTGGTGTGATGCCTGTTTGTCGGGACCCTTAAATTAAGCTGCAACTATTTCAATAGATGATCAGTTGTTTATATTGTTATGTAAGCATGACCAGTTATAGCTTCTTAAATGGGAACATTTACTAATTTTCTTTTTGTCTTTACAGACCAAATAATTATTTGACAAAATAATCAGCAGCTCAGTCACAAACTCAGTATGTATACCTGTACCCACCTACTACTAAAATTGTTAAGATATATATATAACTGATCTTTGCCAAAAACCTTTTGAATGTTCCTTAGCTTTTTTGATAAGCTGTTTTCCTGTCCTAGGGGCCTCTATGATAATATGAAAAGCATACATGCACCTAGGTAGTATACATGGACCTTTGAATACCCAAATCAAATATTGTCTGTCAGTACCATTATGAATTTAAAATACACTTTAAAAAACATTTTAAAAATTTAAGTTATGGATTTTTTTAGGACATTGATTGACTTTTTAGTTGTTTTATTTAATCTAATAATTTAAATTAGAAATTTGCAGAAGAAACTACTAAAAATTATGATATCTGTGTGCCTTAAGTCAAGTGTCACCAGAATTTTTTTGTATTGTGCTGATAATTAAATACAACATGTAAAATAAAAAATATAGCACATTGCAAAAAACAAAGTTTGACTTTTTTTCTTATTTTATCTGGACAAAATACACAGTAGCGTCTACAAGAAATTATACATTAACAGCCATTTACCGAAAGCAATGAAAAAAGGCAAACACTGACAATATCATGCAACGGCTGCAGAACACTGGCTGCATGAATAAAACCAACATTAAGTAAAATGTTTCATATTTTCTTGTAGACACCTGTATCCGCCAGGCACTTCTGCATGAACTGGTGACTGCCTGGAGATTCTTCAAGCTGGAGCAAATGAACTGTGTTTGAAGCGAAATGCTATCACGTAAACCTGTTTTTATTTAATTAGTTTTAAAGTTTTATCTCCCAAAACAAGCTCTCGTAGCCACACCATCTTAAGCGTCCCTGTTAATTAAATGACACCTTCAGACAGCTCACTTGTGCTGCTTCTTTATAACGGGTCACCGAGCACTGTGTCAGAACCATCAGAGCATGGATGAAGGGTTTGGAACATGCTCAGCACTTCTCAATGACAGCAGTTCATTAAAGGTACATTTAAAACAGTTTGGATTCTGAATCAGTACAAAACTACCCTGTGTACCAGTTTGCTTTTTTTTTTGTTTTTACCACAAGCCCAGAAAACCTGAGCTCATGTGCTGACCTGGGTCAAAATGTGTCTTGAATTATTATTATTATTGAAGTATCAAATGGGTGGACCAGTAAATGCTTCGTGACAAGTTGTCACCTTTCCCTGCATATGTGTGAAAAACCTATTAATAAAAACTGACCTGTGTTTGTAATGGAGAAACACTGGAGAAGGTTAGTAAAGGAACTATTGACACTTCTGGTGGAGCTGCTGTTTCTGCTGCTTGGTTAATTAAACCCTAAAAAGTAAAAATATTTACAAGTGAATCGATTGTTAATCTTTTGATTTTTTGTGCCTAACCAAGTCTTTCTATTTACATAATACATTGCTCTCCAGAAGGAAAGACACATTTCCTGTTGCAACAGTTAAAATAGAGGCAAGAGAATTTAATCAAGAACTTAACAACTTAAGGTGCTGTACAGAGTGACAGCCAGCAGTAACAAACAACACAGGCCATGAAGCAACAGTGACCCGAGAAGACAAACACATTAAGAGCTAAACAGAAACAGGGTGAAGAACAAACTCACAACTGTGAGACACAGGAGGAATGTGGAAAAGTATGGAAAAGAAAACACACAGGAAACATATGCAAAATAAAAACTAAGGAGAGTATTTGTGGTTTTACACACTATAATGGCAGGACTGTAACATGCATGCTGCATCAGTGTCTGCAGCATGCATGTTATGGAAACTAAATGCAGACATAACTAGTATGAATGTCAGGTCAGTACCAAATGCAACAGAATGTACTGCAAGGTTTCCCATAGCCGGTGTGTTTTACTTTGTACATTTATGTATAACATGAAGATAGATAGATAGATAGATAGATTATACATTTGCTTCTATTAACTGTATAACTTCATAACAATATGGTTCCAAAATAACAGCATTAAGACTGCATCACAGTCCCAGTATTTCCAGCGGCTGTTAAAGCGAACATCAGGCAGCAGTTATACAAAGATCTGCATATTGATACTTGGTATCCTTGGCTATTAAAGTTGGCAAAGATTATGATAAATGTTTTTCTTTTTCTTTTTTTTTGCATTTTTTTGCAAGTGCCAATATAAAGATGCCACCGTGTCTATTACACGAATCTCTGTTCTAAAATATAGAATTTAATGCATGCAACATTCAAGTATGTACATTTTATATCTCTTAAATCCATGCACAAAGCTCGAGGTAAAACAGCAATAAGAGGAAGTAGCACATATTTTTCTCGGCTCACGCAGCGAACATAAAAATATAAAAACTGCAAAAAAAAGTCTCTTAGCAGCAAACACAGTAAACCTCACAGGACTGATCCAAAAAGCTTTTGGTCCACTAATGGGACATTTGAAGGCTTGCAGAGATTTGTAAAGCTAAAACCAAAATCTGCAGTGCAGCGATGTGCAGGTCCCACCCATGTGGTACTTCATTTCAGGTTTAATTTAATATAATTTTTTTTTGTTTTTAAAATAATTTTGTAAAATCATTTTACCCAGGTCAACCTGGAGACTGCATTTGTTTTGTGTTATTGTTTTTTTTTTGTGTGAGTGTGTGCACATGCCAAAGACCCTCGAGTTCTTACAGAACTGTGGTCTCTGACTGCAGGATGGACTGCGTTCGGGAGTTGCGGCGAAACTGCACCATGTGCTGTGAACCGTTTCTGGAGACAAACGTGTTGTTGATGTGGCGATTCCTGCTCAGACGACAGTTCAGACACATGCTCCGCCACTTTCTTTTTAGCTCACCTTGAACCTTCAGAAACATGTGGAAAATAAAAAGAAAGAAATTGTAGTCGTTTTGGATCAACTAAACACCAATATATACACATTAAAACTTGATCTTGTCAATGATTAATATGGTTTTCCGGGTATCTCAGCACCCCCATCTGGGAGTTACTGAAAATGGGACATAAGGCCTTTATTTATTTGATGACTTTTGACACAAAATTTTAAAATGTCATAATGAAAGTGAGAGCAGTACGGTGGTGTGGTGGTTACCACTGCTGCCTCACAGCAAGAAGGTCCTAGGTCCGGGTACCCCGGTTTCCTCTCAGTTAGTGGGGATTAATTGGTGATTCTAAATTGTCCATAGATGTGAATGTGAGTGTGAATGGTTGTCCGTCTCTCTGCATTAGCCCTGCAACATGCTGGTGATCTGTACAGGGTGTACCCTGCCGCTCACCTAATGTCAGCTGGGATGGGCTCCGCTTGGATGGATGGATAATAAAAATGAATATAATATTTCTAGATTGAAATCCATCAGTACTGGCTAATGCATTTATTGGTAACTACACAAAGTAGTTAACATTGACAATATTAGCATGCATCAATGTGCGTTTTTTTAAGACAAGAGGTGCTTCCTTGTAATTTTTTATCTAGTTGTCTTTATAAAACTGTCTGATGCCCATCTTAAATCTATAAATACCTTCCTCCCTTTGACATCTGCATTTCCTCTTTTCTCCCTCTCCTGCATGGCGAACTGATGAGAAGAGAAACCTTCCCTACAATGCAACCACCATCTTGCTCCACCATTCCCATCTGCCAGATGTTACTCACACATGTCCGTTACCTACTGTATGCACATTAAAAGCTTTCAGCTTTGATCTGGAGCTTCCAGATCAGGTAGAACTAACTGAGCGATACTGTGGAGTACCTCATGATACATGCAATGCTTTTATATAAAAGTCATGTACACCAAACACTGAAACACTATAAGAATCGTACTGGACATATTCCAGACTTCAGCTCCAGTCTAACACATTTAACAGTTATTATTTGTTTCTATGACAGATCATAAAATTAGTCTTTTCCTAAAAAAAGCACACACACACTATCAGTTGAGCACAGACATATTTATGGGTATATTTCTAAATATTTTTAATTTTGCCTTCCAATAATCACTTTAAAGGCAAATCCCGTTTCATTCAAATGTTTGACTGTTTACTCAATATGAGTTTTCATTAAAATCACTAAATGCATACATTGTATTTACAGTCATTTCACCTGATAACTTACCTCACTGTTCAGGAAACAGTAGAGAATGGCCACCACCAGACCCTACAATGAAAAATCAGTAAAATCAAAAGTAGTTCAACTTCCACAGTTATTACAAGCACTGTTCATCAGCACTTGTAATGATGCTTTTTCACCCCCCCCATGCAGCAATACAAATGTGAATGGAGAGACTTGTGCACCTGGAAGGATCCAAGGGCCAGGTCAAAAAATATTTTATAATCTTCTGCGATGGATTCGCTGAGAGTCACGAAAACCACATAGTGGA
>VUQJ01040185.1:0-14927 GCA_015108635.1 Andinoacara biseriatus | reverse complement strand
TAACACCTGGATCCCATGAAGCTGACTCTGAAATGTTCAGCTCTTGTTTGAAGCTGATGAGGATGTTTAGATGTTTCTTTCCTCCCACAGCTCCTCTGTAGCGTCCGAGTGGACTGTCGTGTTGGGTCGTCTGAATCAAAATGGATCCAACCCCTTTGAGGTGAAGCTGAACGTGACAAATATCACTCTGAGCAACACGACTGGGACCAACATAGCCATTCTCCATCTATCAGCCAGTCCCATCCTGACCGACTACATCCAGCCTATCTGCTTGGACACTGGACGAACCTTCGCCGAGGGCTCGGTGTGCTGGTCAGCCGGCTGGAGTCCTGGAAGAGGAGGGGGTGAGTCAGCACCATAAAGGCTGACAGAGTTATGCTCAGTCTCTGCTCCAGTCTATCTCTTCAGTTTACACATGCAGACCGCTGCACTTTCAGTCTTTTTAGTCAAACGTCACAATTTTCTTATTTTTCATCATTTTAGCTGAACAAGTTCTGCAGGAGTTTCAGACCTCAGTGGTAAATTGTGGGAATGCAACATCGAGTCAGAGCATCTGTACAGGATCTTTTACTCTGGATCAGGTAAATGACTGGATTACTGTTCACTCTCTGCTCACATGTCATTTTTATTCTGGACTTTGATCAACAAACTGATTTGCAAGGCTGAAGCCATCATTGAACAAAATTTGGAGACGTTTGAGTCAGTGTGGGACAGGAGGTCACTGAACAAACTGCTCTCCATTATGTACACCCTGTACAGGTCGCCAGCCTGTCGCAGGGCCAACACAGAGAGACAGACAACCATTCACACTCACTTTCATGCTCTCATTCACACCTATAGACTATTTAGCAATTTAGCGTAGCCAATTACCTAACCCTAGTAAGTGCGTGTCTTTGGACTGAGGGAGGAAACAGGAGTACCCGGGGAAAAGAACATGCAAACTCCACACAGAGAGAGAGAGTGGCAAGTGGAACTGAACCCAGGCCTTCCAGATGGTATTCTTACTGTGAGGCAGCAGTGCTAACCACTGCGCCACTCCCCTATATATTACATATATATTACATATATATATTACATATTACATATTATATTATTTATCAATGTGGTTTGCACTACCTTCTTGTACAATGTCAGTCTTAATATAACTCTTCGTTACCTACATTTTCATATCTTTATATTTGATCTATTTCAGTTCAATATGGATATGTATAGTTTAGTACTCATCGTTGGCACTCTTACTTGATGTTTAGTTACTGTAGATTGTATTTTCCTGCTGCTGTTACACAGTAATTTCCCTTGTGGGATCAATCTATCTATCTATTTAGGTGCTATCAGAAGCTTTAAACAATAAACACAACTGATAGTGTCAAATGTTTAAAAACTGACTAAAACATTTAAAAATGTTTTAAAACATTTTAAGGGGCTTTTATGTGCTTTTATCAGCTTTGACTGATGACACTGTACATGCAGTAATTATCTCTTGATGACTTAAAGTCCATCCATCCATTCATTTTCTTTTCCTTATAAATTGCCTGGGTCATAGGAGTAGCATAAGCAGACCTCCCTCTCCAGTGATTTCCTCTACTGAAGTTTTCCCAGGCCAGCCAAGATATATGATCTCTCGCAGGTCTTGGGTCTAGCCCTGGGCCTCCTCCCAGTAGGACATGCCTGGAACACCTCCACCAAGAGGCACCCAGGAGGCATCCTAGTCTGATACCGAAACCACCTCAACTGGTTCCTTTTGATGTGGAGGAGAAGCAGCTCTGCTTCTAGCCCATCCTGAATGGGTGCCCTCCCCACCCTACCTCTAAAAGAGAGGCCAGCCACACTCTGGAGGAAGCTCATTTCCGCTACTTCTATTCGCGATCTTGTTCTTTTGGTCACTACGCAAAGCTTGTGACCATAGGTGAGGGTAGTGACGTAGAACGATCAGTGAATCAACAGCTTTGGCTTTTTGCTCTTTCTTCACCACAACGGACCGGTGCAGAGTCCCCATCACTACAACCACAGCCCCAATTCCTCTGTCACTCTACCGCTCCCCTCTTTCCTCATTGGTGACCAAGCCTCTGAGATCATTGAATTCCTCCACTTGAGGCAGCAACTCGTCCCTCACCCAGAGTGGGTACTCTATCCTTTTCTGGCTGAGGACCATGGCAATGCCAATTCTCTTACCTGCCGCTTCACACTCAGCTCTAAGCCACTCTAGTGCAAGCTGGAGGCCACCAGCTGATTAAGCCAAAAGGACCGCATCATCTGCAAAAAGCAGAGGTCTCACTGTTGTTCCCCATGTGAGCATTGAAGTCTCCCAGTAGAACGATGGAGTCACCCTCAAGCAGCCTGCTCAGTGACTCCAAGAAAGCTGTGTGTTCTGAACTATCATCTCGCACATAGCACAAATATTTAGGACATGTTCCTCTACTCTGAGACACAAGGAAATGACCTACCTGTCCACCGGTGAAAACTCCAACATAAAGGCAGCAAGCCAAGGAAGTACAAGGATACCCACCCCAGCTTGCCACCTCTCACCGAGAGTAACTCCATAGTCCAGCCCCTCTCAAGGAGCCTGGTTCCAGAGTCCAGGCCATAGTGAGTATCTATCAATCAAATAATAATTCAGGCTCCTTCCCCACCAGATAGATGATGTTCCATGTCCCAATACCCAGTCTCAATAGGCAGGAATGGGTCCAGCCTTGGCTGTGGCCTGACACACTGAACTGGACCCCCACAGTGCTACCTACGGGTGGTGGCCCTACAGAAGGGTGGGCCCGTGTTTCCTCTTTGGGTTGCACCCAGCCAGGCCCCACGGGCTAAGGCCCAGCCTCCAGGTACTGTCCCTTGAGCACCCTCCCCAAACCTTACTCCAGGGTGGGGCCCTGGTAACCCTACCCGGGCAGAGTAAACTGTTCCTTTGGTGTTTCTGCCATAAGGGTCACTGGAATTGCCCTTTGTCTGGTCCTTGACCCAGGAGCACCTAAAAAAATTAAATAAGTCCTGGAAATGTATTTCTTTTGTTTCAGTAGTTTTTTCTCTATACTCTAGGTATTATTATTATTATTATTATTATTATTATTATTATTATTATTATTATCTAAAATGTTTGTAAAACCTAGTTTAATTTGTCAGTTTAGTTTTAGGGAATTATATTAACCTTGGTCCAAAGTTTTCTAGTAATGAGGGTGTATCAAACAAGAAAATATAAGATTATAAGAACTAAAAAAAACGGATCTGTTTGTTTAGGGTGATTCTGGCGGCCCGCTGATGTGTAAGCAGGGTGGCTCTTGGTTCCAGGCGGCTGTGTTAACAGCTCAAAGCACCTCCGCCAGGAAAAGACGAGCAACTGGAGTTCTGACCTTCACCAGAGTGAGCAACTTTGAGACCTTCCTGACTAAGACGTTAGGGACGTTCTTGTCTCCAGCCTCCACGACCAACACCACTAACAGCACCAACAACACCAACACCACCACAGTCATCACACCCACAACTGTATCACAAACCAGCGGGGGCCCTCCTGCACACACCATCAACTTTGTTTTCTTCCATCTCCTCAGCCTCACCTTATGTCTCCAATTCTTCCTGTAGAGAAGACTGACTTGATTTACACGATGTGATGCCCACAAATGAATTATGATTAATTTCCTAATGCCTACAGATGACCTATTCTGTTCATTTCCAGCTCCATGTTTCTATTATTGGACTCTAATGTAACTGTCCGCAACTGTAGCTGCAACTCATATCCAAAGTTTGAACACAGGTGGGCGGGGCTTCCTGCCACAGGGATTACTTAAATAAACTGACCTCATTATTGAAGCTTTGGTCATGTTTAATATGAGCACCCACCACCAGAACAGGAGCTATATGACAGGAAATAAAGGAAAGCAGAATAGATCGACTCTAGGAGAATAACTTCACTCCTGCTCTGATGTAATGTGGTCATTGTCCCTCTGAGCTGGACTTTGGTTTAAAGCTGTAAAGACAACAACAGGCAGTTGATGATTTTTTTAATTAATCAATTAACACAGCGATGAAAGCTGTGAAATCTTTTGTATTTTATAATTTTTACTGAATGAAGAAAGTTTTTCTGTTTTGAGGACAGAGCAGATTATAAATGGTAACGTTACAGTTACAAACATCACTGATTGCACTGCACACAAGACTGAATTAATTCACTGTCATAAAATATCCTGCAGTCTTTATTGATCTGATTTAAAGAAGCTTATTTTGAAGATCTCAGGAACACGGAGACAATGATCAGCCTGTACCTCATCTACCTCGTATCTGGGCCTCAATGTTACGCTTTCAAACAAACAGGATTTGCACTGGAAAAGAAAAATATTTGATTTAAAGGATAAATGCATAAAAAACATCCTTTATATTTAATACTAAAAACACAAAAAAAGTGTCTCTTTATTTTCAGCACATGCTTATCTCAAAGATCCAAAATCTTTTTGCAAAATATTTTCCTTCTTGCCTCTGGTGCTGTTTATCCATCTCTACTGTTCTGATGTAAATTACCCAGTTTTAGACATGCCAGCTGTAGAGATGCCTGCCTTTTATTCACTGTAATGGATGTGATGTGGTGGCTAAATAATAATTAAAAAAAAAAAAAATCTATTCATCTGTCTCCAAAGTGTGTGTGTGTGTCCAACTGATACTCTGAGGAGGAGCTGAGGAGGGACACCATTAATGTTTACACCCTGACGCAGCATGAACCTCGTGGATGCTTTCTTCTCCACAATTACAGGATCAAACTACTCAAATCAAGATTTGTGTTTTGTTTTTTAAGTAACTGGCATGATTGATATAATCTCTCGTGTGTTACACAGACGTGTTTAACATTCGCTCATAAATTCCGAGCGAATGTTTCATGCGTAAAAAAGTATTTTTCAGACTCGCCTGTTCTTAATGCAGCCTTTCACATTGTCCGCGTCATTTCACAGGACGAATTTGCTCCATTTGTTTTTTGGATGAAGTTTGACTTCACTGACTTTCGCAAGTGAAAAAACAGACCAATCAGAGCGCTGCATTTAGCAGCATGTGAGCTTATAGCTCAAAGCATATACACTAAATATGCAGTGATGTGGAAACAGTAAAATTATATTATTTTACCTCAGACACTCAGCCTAGGCTGCTGTTTGTACCCCAATCTGCATTTAATCATTAGTTATTGTTAATCTCTGGCACTTGTTCAGTGTGTCTTTTGTCCCATCTCCCTCTCTTTAACCTAAAACTGGCTGCAGCAGATGTCTGCCCCTCCCTGAGCCTCCTTCGTCCAGAGGTATCTTCCTGTTAAAATCAAAGTTTGTTTTTTGTTTTTTACGTCCAACTGTCGCCCAGTGTTTGCTCAGAGGTGGTTGTTTGATTGTTGGAGATTTCTGTTTTTATTGTAAATATGAAGTGTGTTCAGGTGACTGTTGTTGTTATTTGGCGCTTTATAAATTTTATTCAATTGTGGGTGGGGTTGAAATTAGGTGACTGAATGCTATTGAGCTGAGTGAACTCATCGTCATTGTTACGACCTGGCAAGGGGCACAGCGATTGTTTGACAACAGATAGGGGGTGTTTATTTCACACACAGCGTATAACCAGAGCGATTCGCTTCAGGGTGAGCCAAGGCCAATATAATAAACAAAACCCCAACTAAAATCTACCAAAGTCTGGTATCTTACCTATTACAAAAAGAACAAAAAGCATAACTCAGCATATAAAGCAAACAGGAGAAAACTGATGAAACAAACTGGCAGCTAAACCCTTCAGAAAACTTCAAACACAGTGGTGACTGGTTGGATTCTTGGGACACAACTGATGCACTCTCACATCGCTGTGCAGCTGGCCTAACCAGGGCGTTAATCATCCCTGAAGCCAATCAGCGGTTGACCAGAGGGCTCCCACTCCAACCACCGCTCGGTACCTGCACAGAAAAATTTGCATACATAACACCAAAACACCCCTTGCAGACGTAACAAGAATTACGTGCAAGAATTAAGCACTTTGTTTAATTCCAGCTTCTAGATAAAGCATCTGCAAGCACGTTCTCAGAACGATTCTTGTGGTGAATCTGGAGATTAAAGTCCTGCAGCAGAGACCAGCACATCAACCATTGATTTGGGTTGTGCATCCGAGAGAGAAACACTAAAGGGTTGTGGTCAGTGAAAACCTGCACTGGTGTTGAACTGGCACCGACATAAACCTCAAAATGCTGCAGTGCTAGCATTACTGCAAGCGCTTCCTTCATGTCACCTTTGTTCACGTCACCTTTGTGACATGGTGCATCATCCTGCTGGAGGCAGCCATCAGACGATGGGTACACCGCGGTCATAAAGGGATGGTTGTGGTCAGCAAGAATACTCAGGTAGGCTGTTGTGTTCAGTTGGTGCTAAGGAACCCAAAGCGTGGCACTAGCAGTAGCCTGAAGTCCTAATACAAGGCAGGGTGGCTCCATGCTGTGTACAACCAACTCTGACCATCTGAATGATGAAGCAGAAATTGACTCATCAGACAAGGCAACGTTTTTCAATCTGCTGTTCAATCTCTGTATGACTGTCTGAAGTGCAGCCTCAGTTTCCTGTTCTTAGCTGACAGTAGTGATGGGAAGGTCATCTCTTTTCAGAGAGCTGACTCTTTCTCTTTACCTGTTATTGTTTGCGGCATCATATTTCAGCCTAAATAAGCAAAAATGAATGGTTTGTGTGCTGAGAAGCCCTTTTGCCTTCAGTCTTTTTATTACACACTTTATAATTGCTTTATTTTGTGCAATTGTCCTGTTTAAAAAAAACATTCTTCTGTTTAACACTTTAAATGCACTTTTAATGGAACACAGGACAAACAAACACACTGACTTGTTTTGCTTTGTGTTGCAGTAGGACGGGTTATAGTTGCAGTTTGGGGGAGGGCGGTGGATGCTGCAACAGTTGTTGACTCACCAGGGTCAGTAGACAGAGACGTTGCCCTCTCTCCTCCACCTGCACCCAGGGATGGGCAGTTCTAATATGACAGTGCAGGTTTGTGGTGGAACCTGCTCAAACTGTAATTTGCAATGACAGCACTCCGCTCTGCAATTTCCAATTTAAACTTAAATTGCTTCTTTTACGGGTAGCGCACATATTCACGTGTTTTCGCACCGCTGTCTCCCGCTGTCTTGCTGTCTGTACCCGGACTACACCCACCCACGGTGGAAAATCCATCTCCCCCCTCTGCTTTAACATAATGGTATAATCCCATGACCCCCTGTGTGATTGGCTGCATGGTGTACCCATCAGTTCTGCCCATGTCCTCAGGTTTGTCAGCAGAGTCGATTTGGGAGCCGGCTCTTCTGAATCACTACCAAGGATTGGCTCTCAGAGCAGACAGGACTGGCACCTGGTGTGGTCTTCTGCTGCTGTAGCCCATCTGCTTCAAGGTTTCAGAAATGGTTGTAACAAATTTATTCAAGTTACTGTTTCCTTATCAGCTCAAAGCAGTCTGTCCATTCTCCTCTGACATCAACAAGCCATTTTCTCTCAGAGCTGCAGGTGACTGGATAATTTCTCTTTTTGGACCATTCTGTTAACCCTAGAGTTGTGTGGAAAAAGCTGATGGTGCGGAGCTCCTTGGTTTTATATTGTGTGGTTTTATTGTTTTATTTGAATAAAGCTTCTGTGTCTTTCAGGTGTGCCAAACGGAGCATGTGCAAAACCTTTAATAACCTGCCAGCCTCCATGCTTCAGTGGAATCTCACAACTTTTGACCTCGTTCTTTTATGAGCTCATTTAAAAAGCGGAATTTTTTCTCATTGTTTCCTGACACAGCCGACATGAATTTGCACTTTTGCACACCTGTAAACTCCTCTGTGTTTAATTCCTACACGTCCTTGCTGAGCTTGTGATCTTACTGGCAGATCCAGTTTGTCGTCTCATGTGAATATATCGTTTGTTCCAGGAAAAAAAACACCCTGCAGCAAAAACTCCTGTAAAAATCTATTTCATTGTCTAACCAGTATCAGTTTTTATCTGCTGTCATCATTTACACAGCTTGAATTTTTCATCAGAAGCTGAATTGTAGCCGTAGAGAAACAGCTCTGAGTTTACTGACAGACATTGAGTTAGTAACTGAGACAGCAGCAGACCCCGGGGTGGGGCTGCCCTCAGGTCAGTTTTTTTTAATAGACTACCTGAACAGGCTGCAGGTACCATCTCCTGCTCTCCGCAGAGCCAAGGACCCTGACACAAAGTAAAACTATAGAAGGATCATGAGAGAGCGATGGTCTGCTGAAGTATTCTCTCACAAATCACAATATTCACCGCGGGGTTCATTCTATTGTAGAGTAAAGACACAATAATAATTACAGCGAAAACCCAACAGTGAAAACGACTGCCGACGAGCAAGCACTTTATCATCAATATGAAGGTTCTCCCAGAATTACGACCTTCTCCAGTTTGATGATGATGATGAAAGCAGGTCATTAAAAATACTCCAGCAATACCAGGAGGTCTGTAGATTAAAATAAAAGAGAGACCAGCAAAATAAAACGAGACATGTTTCAAAACACAGAATCAGAAACAGACAAAAACTTTGACACAGGGGAAATTTTTTGTTATTTTTAGTAGGTTTCAGATCATTTCTTGCAATAATCAGCCAACAATAATCCACCATCATGTACTGCCTCTCATATCACTCATATATCTATATACTATGGAATAAAGCATTATAAAACTCGAGTTTTAGCTTATAAGGAAATCTACTTGAATCATCTGAAGCATCAAAAAAACGAAAAAAACAAAACTACACTGTACAGAATGTTAAAGACATCTGAGAGCTGCTCGGTGTTCACTCAGTGCCAGACTAATGCAGTCTGTCATCAGGTGAGACTCACCTGATGACAGACTGCATTGTTCTTCCTGTGAGGATCACGTTAGCAGACGGATGCCCACCCTTCACTGTTTATTTTGACTAACTGCAAAAATGTTTAACTCAATCATTTTTACTCAGTGGATGAACTGGTTTTAGTCTAAAACTGAAAACGCCCTCATGTAATTACACCACATTACAACCATTCATTTTTCTAGAAACTGTCATCAGAAAAATGCAATTAGAACATCTTTCAACCTTCTTTTAACCATGTCCACTGAAATTTCCTACCATTAAAACTGGTCACGCTCTGACAGCAAAAACTCATCCACATCTCATTTCTTTATATTTCACTTGAAAAATAGTACATAGTTTCTGTACTGTGACGAATTCTGAAACCTGACTGAAACTCTTCAAATAACCCGTTCCTCTGCAGATGATCATTAAATCATTAAAATCTTTCATTTTATTGAGGTTGAGGTCCTGTTAAATGTTCTGTTTTAAGGCTGTTGGCCTCCTCCTATGAGTTGTAACATTTAAAAATCAGCAATTCACCTGCTGAACTGTGGTGCCAAAGGGAGATCAGACTTTACTGTTGTTGGTGTTAAACACAATAAAGCAGCGACTTGCTTCTGCACTGCAAAAACTGACGATCTAACTAAGTCGCAAAATCTTATATTAAGCCAAAAAAAGTATTTTTGATCTTGTTTTGACAGTGATATGCTAAGAAAGAGCTGAATGTTTAAGATTATTAACTGTGTTTTGTCTAAAAACTAGATATTTACACTTGATTATAGTCTGGATCTTCCCACTGGCAGATTATTTAATATGAAAATTCTGCTAAAACAGTGGAACAGACTTTATGTAAGTGATGATGGTGTCCTCTACAGGCGACTGAGTGGCAGACACCACCTCCTCCTTCCTAAAGAACACAATGACACTGTCTTCAGAGAACATTACAAAGAAATGGGACACCCAGGGACAGAAAAAACTCTGCGATTAATAAGAGACAGATTTTATTGGCACAGAATGAAACATAACAAACACTTTTTTGATGCATGTCTAAGAATTCCTTAAAAGAAAATGTCCCAATAGAGCCCCACTGACCTTTATTACCAGCAGTTACCTGTCTCAGTTGGTATCCATGGACTTTCTTCACCTAGAGACATGCAAACATGGATATGACTACATCCTGGCAGTGATGGACTATTTTACCTGCTTTGTACAATCATACAACACTAAAAACAGGTCAGCAAAGACTTTGCTCTGAACTTGGTTTCCCACAGAGAACCCATCATGATGTGAAACCAGATGTTTTCGCAGCTCACTGCAAAAATAAAACCTAAATATAAGGGGAAAAAAATTATTTTGGAAAGAGTCAGACTATAATTAAGTGAAATAATCTGCCAGTGCAGTAAGATAATTAGACATGGTAAGATTTCTTGAAATAAGATAAAATATCTAGTCTTAATAAGTTTAATAATCTTACACGTTCCGCTGTTGTTTAGTACATCACTCTCGCAACAAGATCAAAAACACTTTTTGGCAGAATATAATATTGTGAGACTTAGACAGTCAATTTTTGCAGTGCTCCAGACGGTCTGCGGTCTTATACGACACCCTACCACCTACAGGGGAACGGACAGGCAGAGTGCTTTAAGAGAACCCTTCTCTCCATGTTCAGGACGGTGGAGCGACGCGCATCTTCCTCATCTGTGAAGACAGCATCAGTCTGTCTAAAGGCAGCGAGACGGAAAGCTCACAGTTCAGAGCCACAGCTCCACTTTGGAACTCAGAGATAAACTCATGGTAGAAGATCCACGACTCCATGAATGAAGGTCTGAAAACATCAGAGAAAAATTATTATTTTTTTTTTTTTTACATTTTCTATTTCATCCTTGTGCAAAGCTTTAGGTATTCACAGAAAAGCAAATTTAATTTTAATTTGATCAAAGTGAAACATAGGATTGAATCAGAGAGAGTAATCTATCAGTATACATGTGACCCTTCATATATTCTGCTGCTGTCTAAATGCAGACTGTACTCCAAATATGCAGCAATACATTTTATTAACAATAGAGAAATGTAAATTCTACTGTAATGCCAAATGTGGATTTGCTGTAGTTTCATTATCATTCATAATGTGCATTAACATATAAAAATTACCTTATAATTATAATAATAATAACGAAAAAATCTATTTGGAATACTTTGCATTTTATTATTTGCATTTTTTATTAAATACTTTTGCTCAAGTTTGAAAAACTGGAACCTGTTTTTCAAAGCTGTGATCTCCATTAAGTACCGTCTTAGCTTTCTTTTTCATTTTCTTTCTTGAAATTTTATTTGTAAAGTCTTCTATATTTTACATGCTTCACTTTTTTTCATTATATTTTAAGTCAAATTAAGTAAACATCAAAATATTTGTATGCTTTTGTGGTAAACTGCTGATTCTACATTTAATAAAGACCAATCTTTTATGTTCTGAAAATGTGTTCTGTTCATTGAAATAACTGAATTAAGACTGAAGAAAAGAAACAACAAAAGAATGAAAACTGCTGTCATAAGTCTGCTTAAATTATATAAATGAAATTTGAAATCTTTTGGAGTCCAAAGGGTGAAATTGATATATTTTGGAGCTTAGTTTGATGCAAAAGTTGTTGTTAAAGTTGTTGCTTAATTAAAGAACAGTACGTGAAAATTCAAAGTATTTGTACGTCATTAGTTCCCACCTCAGGCAGCACGGTGGGGTGCTGGTCAGCACTACTGCCTCACAGCGAGAATGACATGTGGAAGGTCTGGGTCAGATTGCACCTGTGTGGAGTTTGTATGTTCTCCCTGTATCTGCACGGGTTTCCTCCCACAAGCCAAAGACATTCAGTTACTTCTGCACTTCAGCAAGCCTGGCAGATAGCAGTTTATCCTGCTGCCTCCCGTCCTACGTTGACAGTTTTACCGGCTGAGTTTTTACCCGCTAAAGGTATTTATAATTTTTATTTTAATTACTTCTACTTTGCCTACCCTCATTACCAGTGTTGTAATCAAGACCACCTAACCAGAGACTGAGACAAGACCAAGACTTTTAGGGTCCAAGACCGAGTCGAGACCAAGACCAAGGACAGCAAGACCAAGACAAGACCAAGACTGGTGTCCCACTTTACATGACAATAACATGAAACATGATCAAAATCACTTCTCAAATTGATCTGAAAGATCCACATTCTCATAAACACACCTAGATATGAAACAGAGCTGAAATAAATTTAACCATCTTTATTTAATACACCTGGGTGACTTCTATCATTTATCACAGAATGTAAAACATTTATTCACAGTTCATCACAATAGTCTTTACTTTTCTCTGCCTTTCATAAACAATACATAAAGTTATGTTGTTTTTAAATCAACAACAATCTTTGTGAAAATGGGTGCTATTTAAAAACCACATAGCTAAATGTGTAAAACTGAAAAAATGGAAAACAATTGACAGTAAGAACTAAAGCCAAGTTTCTCTGTCACCATGTCCCGACAGTATGAGACAGATAATCTGGGAAAAAAAAGGAGCGCCTCCACCTCCTCCCTGAACTGCTCCCAGTCAAAAACAACCAATCAGAGCCAGGAGGAGGGTCTTAGCACTGCCAATAACTCCTCCTGTATGTGCTGCTCAATGTAGTGGTGTGCGATACTGCAAGATTTGGGACTGTGCTGGGATACACAGCAAACCTTCTGGCATTGTCACCTATGGATGTTCCATCCTGGAGGAGTTGGGCTACAAGGGTCCAGGTATCACCTCATGCTACCAGTAATGACACTCACCCTAGCCAAAAGCAAAACTAGTGGGGAAAGAAAAAAAGTCAGAAAAGAAGGGGAAAAAATGTGAGGGACCTCCACCTGTAAAACCATTCCCTTTGTGGGGTTTGTCTCATTGTTGCCCCTCTAGTGCACCTGTTGTTAATTTTATAAACACTAAAGCAGCTGAAACTGATTAACAACCCAACTGATTTTTTTGTCCGACAATTTTGTCCCGTCCTGTGACTGAGTTTGACCCCCTGGATTAAAGTAATGGAGGAGGTGGGCGTGACCAAAATAGGCCTTCCAGTCAAGCCCCCTCAGCTGAATTCTACTGATACACTTCATTTATAAGGTACACTAATTCATACAATTCGGCAGTGATGTCACCTGTAAGTTGTTGCAATGCGAGGTCAGTGTAATTTTTTGGTTTAGTGCTTCTGCACCGGTGACCAGCACGACTGAGGAGGATGCTGAGCGGAGGGTGGATGCAGGTCAGACTTTATGAAGTTCCTCCCAAGTCTCTGACCATAAACAGAAGTAATTTCAGCGCGTGCAGCTACTTTTAAAGCTCACAGTCTGCTGTCCCAGCATGTGCTGAGATTGTTGATGTGTTTTTGCACCAAAATAAAATGTTTCCCTTGTTATTGAAGGGATCTTGCATGTCTGCTTGCAATAAATTGAAGCGTGTGTATCAGAATCCTTCATTCAGCAATTACAAGGCCCAGCCTAAAGTGACAGGTTCATTTGAATAAAAAAGGGGGGGGCTCACAAAAGCCACAGTCATGTGATGCAGGTGTTTTGAACCAGGTTTCGGAGCAGTGTTTCAAACACCTGTGCTTAGGAAGCTCGAAACGTCTGTATCAAGCATACTGTCCCTATTAGAAATGGTCATGCAGCCTTTATCTAGCACCGAGCTGCAGGACTCATCTGAAGAAGACACAAACTTCGATTGGGAGTCTGACAGGAAATGGTCACTGGAGTCTTCCACAGCTGAGAGTGCCTCTGACCTTTCCTCTGAAAGTGAAGAGGACACAGAGGATCCTGCCTGTCCTCACAGTGAATAGACAGTCAAAAAGTTTGGTTTCCATCTAATTCCAAGATTCTGCGCTGCATTCAGGCACCCAATGCCAGGATGCCGGAACCCACAAGATATTCCATGATGAGAATCCAAGATGCAGCATCATCTTTTGATCTTTTCTTCACTCCTGACATGATCCAGCTGATTTTACAAATGACAGACCTCATTCATGCATTCAGTGTCAGGATGGCGTGATGTGGATATGCCTGGCCCCTCAGGACATATGATCTGGCAACATCTGTGGTGACTCAGATTTTCAGCCCATACTTCGCTGGCTTGCTGGGCATATACTGCAAGAATATGCAGCAGCCTCTGAAGCTGCTCATCAACTCAGATGTTGTTCCCTGGATTCCCTGGATGAGAACGGGTGAGGCCGGCATTTATCACTTGAAATCGTTTGTGGGACGTTGTGGCCCTGAAGTCTCCCATTCTGGGGAACACAGGCTGCTGGTAGATTCCCCTTTGGAGCGCTACACACCCGGCAGGATGAGAAGTCCCATATATGCTCTAATCTTTGTTCCATCCATATCACTCCAGCCAGACACTGAATGGGTTTGTCAATTATAAAATCAGCTAATGATTAATGATAATGAAGATTTCCTGCAAAAATTCATGCCACTAGCTGCAGCGCATCCAAAATGATCAAATGTGCAATACAGCCCGAGGAGGGCACGAGGGTCAACAAGCAGCTGAATCTGGAAGAGACACTGTTGTTCTTTTCACTGAGGGACGTTTTTAACTCTTAAAAATGACACTAACTAACTGAAATGTCTTTCAAAGAGGGCTGATGAAGAGCTGATGATGTATCAGGTGTGGAAATTAATCAATGGACAGACAATCAACTAAGGTGCCAGCGATGGTGATGAAGACTGCCTCACCCCAACAACCTCCAAAATTAAACAGACAGAAAGGTACCAAACCTCCATCAGCGCAGCTCAGTACATGTATCGGAATTAACTTTTAAAGGAATAATATTGTATTTTGTATATATTTATTTTATTTTATTTGATCTTTTTAAAGTGCTTTGAGATGCTTTTATTGCAGTAAAATGTAATATAATTAATAATTTTGAGTATAATTATTTTTTATTTATCATTTATGTGGAGAAGATATAACAAAATCGCTGCCTCCTTGGCAGAGGTGATGTCAGTGATGTCATTGTTTTGGGTGGAAAAGCAGATAGGGTGGAGCGCCTTGGTTTTATATTGTTTGGTTTTATTGTTTGATCTGAATA
>VUQJ01040179.1:0-11586 GCA_015108635.1 Andinoacara biseriatus | reverse complement strand
CTAAAATCTGAGTTATCATTAAGAAGAACATCATTCCTAAAAGCTTCCAACTCCTCACTAAAATTGCTAACATTAAAACGATTATAAAAATGATTTAATTCATCTGACAGCTCAGCGTCTGGTTTCCTTCAGTGGCAAAACTAACACTTTTTTGACTTCAACCCATAATGGACTTCACACCTTGCCAAGCAGGCCAAGATTTACCTGCTTTGAGCATGCACTCAAATTTTGTCTTTATAATTTTTCTTGACAATTTAAATTTCCTTTTCCACTTGCTTTTGTAATTGTTTGTACTGGGATTCGTCACCTCGATTGAAACTGATATTTCGCAGGTTAATGATCCTCTTGAGAGATTTGGTGACCCATGGCTTATTGTTTGGATAAACAACAATACACTTCCGAGGAATAATTAACTCTTCACAGAACTTAATGTAAGCCGACACTGTCTCTGTGAGTGTATCCAAATCGTCACAAGAACTTATAAAAACGTCCCAGTCTGTGAGGCTGTAACAGTCCTGAAGTTGCTGAATGGAATCACGTGACCAAGACGGGACTAACCTTCGTTCCGGCTTGTGTTTCCTCAGGACCGGCATGTATGACGGAACCAAGTAAACACTGTAGTGGTCGGACGCACCGAGTGGCGCTCTCTGCAGGGATTTATAAGCTCCCTTCACCGAGCCGTAACAAAGATCAAGGCTCCGAGAGAGTCGTGTTGGGCAAGTGACGTATTGATAAAAGTTACACAGGGACTTACCCGGCTTGCAATGATTAAAGTCGCCCATAATAAAGTTTGGTGCGTCCGGAGAAATTCCCTGAAGTCGGTTCACTGTATTGACTATAGTCCGAGTCGCAGTGTCCACATCAGCCTTCGGGTGGATATATACAACAGTTACAAATATTTGTGGAAACTCCCTCGGCAAGTAGAAGGGGCGCAATGAAACTGATAAGAGTTCAATATCTGAAGTACATACTGACTCTCTGATGACAACTGTGTTACACCAACTTTTGTTGACATAGAGACACACACCCCCACCAAGTGACTTCCCGGTCACCGTGGGGTCTCTGTCAACGCGAAATGGAACGCCAAATCCATCCAGCTCCACTTCAGAAGGTCGATCGTGCTCCTTCAGCCATGTCTCAGTGAAGGCGAGGAGACAAGATGTTTTATACTCCACCAGAAACTTGACGTTGGCTTGAAGCACATCCATTTTATTGCGGAGAGACTGGACGTTGGCAAGAATGACCGTAGGGAGGGGTATCTGACGATGGCCCAGTCTTTTAAGCCTCTGACGCACGCCGCCTCGTCTCCCCCTTTTCCTGCCATAATCGATTTGGCTTATGATCTGCCATTCTTCAACACGTTATCAGCTGATCTGGCGATCTCTGTCGGGAAGACACCTGCAGAATCCACGGAGCCCCTACCGGAGTCACGCAGGTGTAAGAGGAAGTCCCGACCATAGCGGTAAGGCTCCTGGTGCTCACAGAGCCCGCAGAAAAAGTGGCATAAAACAACCAGGAGAAGTAAAAACCCACTCAACCTCATGTCACTCATTGTTGCTTCCCTCGCTACAGACTAAACAGGTGAAAAGAAATATATATGTATATATATAAATAAACAACGTCAAGTTCACATTACACATACACACTGACACTCTACTGCCACTTGTGTGTCGCCATTACCAGCGCCACCGATGTCCTCTCTCTCTCCCCTCAGCCCCAACCTGTCTCAGCAGATGACTGCCCCTCCCTGAGCCTGGTATGCTAAAAAAAAACAAAAAAAAACCAGAAGAAACAAAACATTTTTCAGTACTTAAAATTCACAGACCAGGAGCCACACAGAACAAAGACAGGGCTTAGAATAGGAGGCGCTGACCTGTTTGAGACACCTACTTTTCCACTGCTTGTGTGGAGTATCTATTATTGGAAAGGGGTATCTTAAAGTTAAATGAGACAAATTAGCAAGTACAGGCTGTAAACCACCACATATGATGAGACAAATAAACAAAAAGAACATCTGGTGTTTTTCTTTTTTTAAATCTCACTAACGCACTAGGCCAATCTACCCCAAGATGGAGTTGGACAGCTGCACACAGAAAGACATCAAATATGTAGGTGCTCTACATACAGTGTGCATAAATTCAAAATTTTGGACATACCTGCTCAGCTTCCCACACACTGCATCCTCTTAACCAGCTTTATGAAGACATCACCAGTATTTTTCCAGTAATTTTGAACGAGTTCCCAAATACAACAATCTGACAAATGACTAAAACCACTGAAAAATGAAGTGCACAATAATGATCATTAACTCCACAAGGTGTTGATCCGGCCTCCAAACCCCAACTCCCCATCTGCAGAGTGTGAAGGGACAAGCAAAGATGACCATCTGACAACCACCAGTTGTGAGGGGATAGCGAGTTGTTACAGATAAGTTGATGACTTCAATGCAAAATATGGGTGACTGTAGAAATTTGCCAATGATTCTGATGTAACATTCCAACTGCTCTGTGGTTAAACAGCCCTGAAGAAGCCTGAAATTGCTGTAGTGTCTTCATGGATTCTCAGTCTAAGAGTCAGTTTCACAGCCTTCCTTTCCTGGAAGACTCCTCCTGAGAGTCTACTTGAAAGTGTTTTATGGGTTTTGATCTTGGAGAAATTCCCGACAGCATGTCTTAAGGTATCTTCATGTCTAAACAGAGATTACTTATAAGAATCTAAAATATGAATCTTATTTCTCTACCAGATGAAAATGTGAAAAAAGGAAAAATGATACGTGCTGCCACATAAGAATAGCACCAAGGGCAGGAGTGTTCCGTTTACTTTTGGAGGCCATGTGCAGGTGCCAACAGTTACACCATCAACACACAGATATGACCTGGCTGGACTTGGGGTGGCTGTAGCTCAGGAGGTAGAGCAGGTCACCTCCTGATCGGAAGGTCAGGGGTTCGATTCCCGGCTGCTCTGTGCCAAACGCAAGCGTTGGAATGTGAATGTTAGACATTAAGCACTTAGCTTACTTACATATGGAAGTGCTTGTGTGAGTGTAAATATGCTGTATAAGTACTTTGAGTGTGCAGACAGAGTAGAAAAGCGCTATATAAGAGCTAGTCCATTTACCAAAAGAATCTGTTAGGGTGAAAAGGTTTACGAGACAGCCTTTCACAAAGATTTTCTTTAACGCTGATTCCGGTGGTTAGCACTGCTGCCTCACAACTAGAAGGTCCTAGGTTTGATTACACCTTGGCAGGGGTCTTTCTGTGGAGTGTTTGTGTGGATCCAGGTACTCCAGTTTCTTCCCACAGTACAAAGACATGCACTTACTGGGCTTATGTTAATTGTTGATTAAATAAATTGCCCATGAGTGTGAATGGTTGTCTGTCTTTCTGTATTGGCCCTGCGACCTGTACAGGGTGTACGATGCCTCTAGCACTGACAGCTGGGATACGCTCCATTGTTTCAGAATACTGCCACATAATAATGATGAGAATGCAAACAGCAGAATATGGAGTGCCATAGTAGCAAGTCACCCCCTTCTTTAGATATGGACAAACATACCCAGAGCAAATACAAAATGAAATTTTTAAAAGATAATTTCATTTAACTAGAGCAAAAAGTTATCCAAATGTAACTGGCCATTTGTGAAAAAGTATTTGCGATCTTGTCCTACTCTTCATTTCAGAACTGGAGGGTTGGAGGTCTGTTTAAGGTCATGCCAAAAGCACCTTATTTCGATTCAAGTCTGGTTTGACTAGGCCACTCTGAAACTCTAAAATTTGTCTTTTTGAGCCACTTGGTGTTATGTTTCTGATCAGTGTTGCACTAAATAACCAAAGTGTGCTTGAGCTTCAGGGGAAGAACTGAGGGCCAATATTGTCCTTCAGGATATTCTACTTGAGAGCAGAATTAGTGGTTCTATCAATTACAGCAAGTCATCCAGGTCCTGAAGCAGCAAAGCAGCACCAAATCATCACACCAACATCACCATGTTTGACTGTTATGATGTTCTTTTTTTTAAATCTTCCACTCCAGCTTAATTATCAACCAAAGACCCATAGAGAGTTTTAATTCTTTTGAAAGCCTGACTCTTGGTCTTGTCCACCCTAACTAGGAAATTCAAAAACGTTTTTATTTGTTATTGTTTATCGTCCACCTGGTCCTTACTCAGAGTTTCTGTCTGATTTCTCAGACCTTCTATCTGATTTAGTGCTCAGTTCAGATAAAATAATTATAGTGGGTGATTATAACATCCATGTAGATGCTGAAAATGACAGCCTCAACACTGCATTTAATCTATTATTAGATTCAATTGGCTTCTCTCAAAATGTAAAGGAGCCCACCCACCATTTTAATCATACTCTGGATCTTATCCTGACATATGGCATAGAAGCTGAAGATTTAACAGTATTCCCTGAAAGCCCCCCCCTGTCTGATCATTCACATTTACTTTAATGGATTACACAGCAGTGGGGAATACGTTTTATTACAGTAGAAGTCTTTCTGAAAGTGCTGTAACTAAGTTTAAGGATATAATTCCTTCATTATCATGCTCTTCAGTGCCATGTGCCAGCACTGCAAAGGACATAAACTTTCCTCCCACTGAGATTGGTTATCTCGTTAATAGTTGTATATCCTAACTGTGTACATTGCAGTTTGTTGCTCTATAAAAAAAAAATCCCTCCATAAAGCTAGGACATCTTACTATTCATCACTGACTGAGGAAAAAAAGAACAACCCCAGGTTTGTTTTCAGCAGAGTCAGAGCTTTGTTGAGCCGAGTATTCCTTTAACTTTAACTAGTACTGACTTCATGAATTTCTCCACAAATAAGATTTAATCATCAGAAATAAAATTATTCATAACAATCTCTCAGATGTATCTTTATGTACAGCTACTTTCAGGACTGCTGATATTTAACTTCAGTAATTACTTCACTCAACATGCCTATCAGACCCCATTCCTACTAGAATGCTTTAAAGAAGTGCTGCCATTATTTAATGCTTCAAACTTAAATATGATCAATTTGTCTCTATTAATAGGCTATGTACCACAGGCTTTTAAGGTGACAGCAATTAAACCATTACTTAAAAAGCCATCACTGACCCAGCTGTCTTAGCTAATTATAGGCCAATCTCCAACCTTCCTTTTCTCTCCAAAATCCTTGAAAGAGTAGTTGTAAAACAGCTAACTGATCATCTGCAGAGGAACGGTTTATTTGAAGAGTTTCAGTCAGGTTTCAGAATTCATCACAGCACAGAAACAGCATTAGTGAAGGTTACAAATGATCTTCTTAGAGCCTCTGATAGTGGACTCATCTCTGTGCTTGTCCTGTTGGACCTCAGTGCAGCTTTGATACTGTTGACCATAACCTGATTTTGCGCAGATTGCTGGTAGCAAGTTTCTGACTGTGGTACACCACACCGCTGAAGCAGACCAGAAGAGATTTGCAACAGATTCCCATTGTTAATCCATATGGTTTAATATGATGTCAGCCCACCCTTTGCAGTTAGGGCCAACATTAACTGGAACAGGAAGGGGCCATCCCCAAACTGTTCCCACAAAGTTGGAGCATCAAATTGTCCCAAATGTCTTGGTATGTTGAAGCATTCCTGAACTTCCACCCCACCCCACCAAACTTTACACTTGGAACCACCAAAACCAGCCTCCTCCATCAGACTGGCAGCTGGAGAAGTGTGATTGGTCCCTCCAGAGAACAAATCTCCACTGATCTAGAGTCCAGTGTTGGCGTTCTTTACACCACTGCATCCGACACTTTGAGCTTGGTGATGGAAGGATGCAGCTGCCATGGAAACCCATTCATGAAGCTTTCTCTCGCAGAAAGTTGGTGACCTCTGTGCACTCTGACCCTCAGCATCCACTGACCCACTCTGAGCTGCTGTCGTTCCCAATCACTTCCACTTTGTTATGATCCCACTAACAGCTGACTGTGGAATATTTAGCAGTGAGGAACGTTCAGGACTGGACTGTTGCACAGGTATCATCCTGTCACGGTACCACACTTGACCTCACTGAGCTCTTGAGAGCGACCCATTCTTTCATTGATGTTGGTAGAAGCAGTCTGCAGGTGCTGGTTTATACACGTGTGGAAGGGACTGGAACACCTGGATTCAGTGATCTGGATGGCTAAGGGAATACTTTTGGTAATATAGTGTATAGTCCACTCTTTCAGTTCAAAGGGGGCTGTAGCCTACCACAGGACTACGATAGAATCGAGAATAAAAGAAAATCTATTACATAGATTTAAACATACAGGATGCATTGAATGTATTTTGATGATCAGATACTACTTTAGTATTTTCACCACAATACTTCAAACTTTTCAAACTACATGCTGTAGAGATAAAATATTGTTTAACTTGTGATGCTGCTATACGTTCATGAGTTTTACAACATCACTATTATGAGAGAAACCAACTTCCCAGCTTCAGTGACAATCAGCATCCTGTAGGTGTGGCTTTTGCTTCCAGGATCTAAATAACTCTTTACTACCTTACTGTAAGCACAAAATATGTTTCATCTGCAGGCAGTTCTCTCATATTTTTAGAAACATAACGAGAGGTATAAGATGCCTCATGGAAACACATCACCATCTAAGTCTATTTCTGTGTATAGCAGGATCACGTATTTTACGGAGAGATGTTTTTTTCCCGAACAGATCCGTGAAAGGAAGACAAACAAAAGAAGACAACAGTGGTAATAAAAGAAGGCTGATATTTCGGTGAAAATTCATGGCTAATACATGACATGAAACAAGCTGACACATTCACGTGTTTGTCAAATAGACATTTGAACGCAATCCAGCAATATATGTGACCTGTGTATAAGTGTGTGTATCGTGTATACATTTGTGTCCTGCCCGCGGTGGCGAGTGAATAAGAGACAGTGACAGACTGCCCATTGAATCTTTTAAATGATCATGAAGCCTGGGGCAATATGAGCCAAGGATGTGTACCATTTCATCATTTCTGTTCAGGAGAGCAGAAATAAAGCCTGGGCTCATGATAGACATACGTACAATGGCACACAAGATCAAGTGCAAATGTATGTGTTAGCGCTGCATCTCAGATGTCACACTCAGAACATAATTGGTTCAAGGTTGATTTAGAGGCTTTTGCCTCCCCAAGGCCGCGTTCTAATGACTGTCTCTGTAAACGATAACGATGTCAGACTAAAGTTGCAAGAAAAACCACCATAAATGCATTTTTTAAACTCTGACCATATTATTAAAAACACAAGAAGTAGTTTGATACATCAAGTGGCCACTACAGTCTATTAGGATGAAGAATAGAGCCCAGAGGACACAGCTAAAACCCGAGGCTGGAGCCGTGTAGTCCGATGGAAAGGTAGTCAGAACTGAGGGGATCGCACTACCAGAAGGCAACATTACAGACACTGAGGACACCTACAAGTATCTTGGAATCCCACAGGCAAATGGGAACCATCAAGAGGCCGCTGGGAAAGCTGCAACCTCCAAGTACTTGCAGAGATTAAGGCAAGTCCTGAAGAGTCAGCTGAATGGGAAGAACAAGATCCGGGCTGTCAATACCTACACCCTGCCAGTTGTCAGGTACCCTGCTGGGATAATAGGCTGGCCAAAGGAGGAAATAGAAGCAACTGATGTCAAGACAAGAAAGCTCCTTACCATGCATGGAGGGTTTCACCCCAAATCCAGCACCCTGAGACTGTACGCTAAGTGGGCCTCTGGTAGAGGATCCTGAGCTTGGAGGACAAAGATCGCCCACAGGGCGAGCTGGGACTTTTTATTTTTACAGCCAAAAGTAATCACTCACCAATCATTAAATTCAGGTGTTCTACTTAAGAACAATCCAGCATGGTACTGTGATAGGATGTCACATGTGCAACAAGTCAACTTGTGAAATTTCCTCACTACTAAATATTGTCCTACTGTACTATTACTAAACAGTCAACTGTTGGTGTTATTATGAAGTGGAAGCAACTGGGAATGACAGCAACTCGGCCACGAAGTTGCAGGCCATGTAAAATGACAGTCCAAGCCTTACATCACCAGGAGCAATGTGTCGGATGCTGTAAAGAACAGCACCGCTGGACTCTAGAGCAGTGGAGACCTGTTCTCTGGAGTGATTAATCTCGATTCTCCAGCTGCCAACCTGATGGATGACTCTGCAGAGAAGTCAGCCCTCAACTTTCTTTATTCTTCACGTAGGTTTCCTTTGAGGTGTGTTCAGGCTCATTATTGCGCTGCAGTATGTCTCCATCTCCACGAGGATGCAAACCAGACTGGATCAAGGTAGAGCAAGAAATGCATTGCATGTGTCCAACTTGAGGGTAACAAGTCCCTTCTTTCTCCTTGTGAGAAAATGGCATGGAGAAACTACTCATCCTCTTTGCCCTCATGACTAGACCTCCTTTTGATTTTTACTGCAATCTAACCAGTAGCACGGGCCAATGGCAAAAATCCACCTGACCAGTATTACCACAATCCACAGCCACAGAGGAGACAATTGTTGGACATACATACTCTGAAAGAAGGGCTGCTTTGTGTTGAGTAGAATCAATAATAAATTACAGAACACTTTGGGACCGAATGTGATGTCTGGCAAGTACAGAAACAATCAATGAGCACTTTGCAATTAAAAAGTGACCTGAGCTACTGAAGCACGTTTTCACATCACCCTGATCACCCTACATATCTTTGTCTGAGCAGTAATGGGCCAATTTCCTGTCCAGATAAGTTCACAGCTTAATTTCACCTGTTTTAAATATCTAGATTATAAAGCCTCCCCTGGTGTAGCGCCCGGTATGATTAATAACAAGGGAAGAACTCGCTGCATTCCCATCAGTGTGGCACAAACTAGCTCACTTTCATGTTTCATTATTCTTTTGTGGGCTGTCGAGCACACCTTGGGTAAAATCTCCTGTCTCATCAACAGTGTTACTTTGAGCGGTGAAAAATATCTCTACTGTCCATCGAAAAGAGAGCAGTGCTTTTTCTCTCACTTTTGGTCAACGTAGACAGCACCATATTACTCATCTGTGAGGCCAGTGAACTGCAGTGTTCACAGTGAGGGGACACGAGGCTTTCTCTGCTCTGCCCCCGGCATTCTGAATATCCCATTAAATCCCATCGCATAATGTATTTACTTTCTCTGCAGTGAACATTTTAATAAAACCATTCTGAATAAGACACACTACAGTTTTCCATCTCCCATACTGCATCACTTCAGCAGTATTGCCTGTTAAAGATGAGTCTATGAAAACATTTATGATAAAAATGCTTTCCTCACAGTTTAATATGTTAACTCTTTACTATTCAATGTTTTTGGAAAAACTAAGAAAACAGTTATACACTTATAAAATCACCTTTTATTATTTTTATCATACATAGAACTCTCTTTGGACACCACACTGGACCTCACTGAGCTCCTGAGAGCGACCTGATCTTTCACTGATGTTGGTAGAAGCAGTCTGCAGGTGCTGGTTTATACACCTGTGGAAGGGACTGAAACACCTGGATTCAATGATTTGGATGGTGAGGGAATACTTTTGGCAATAATATAAAACTAGATTTTTGTCTTGTGAAAAATGTAGCTCAGTGAACGAGAAATCAAAGAAAAATTGTTGATGAACGAAACAGCAAATGTTCTTATTACTAAGTCCGCGTTTGTCTGTGTGCTCTTAAATGTGTGATATCCACCTTCCTTCCTGCATGTTTCTCACATTTTGTAGTGACCAAAAACAAACTTTTTTTTTTCCATCGGAGCTGAGAGGAGGGCAGGAAGAGCTGATAATTGGATGTGCGTTATTACCATACCGCTGCTTCTCGTGTTTACCTCCTACTCTCCTTCTCTCTCTCTCTCTGCCTCATGTCTCTGCTGCTCACCCTTTCTCCTCTCCTCTGTCACGGAGTGGGAGCCAGGGAGTGACGCATCATCATTCGTTATTCCACTGAACACTCTGTCGATTCCCCCTCTGAGCCGCAGTTTCATATCTCATCAAGAAAAATGCCAGCCCTAACACTGCCTGGCTCCAGATTAAAAAAAATCAAATGCACCATGCCACAGGCAGGCCTATTTGCACCAAAAACCTTTAAAGGGAGAGGAGTCGAGTTAGCAAGGATATGTCTATTGGATGCCTCAAATTTCCCTGTAAAATTAGACTACAAATTCTGAAGTGTCATAGGACTAAAATCCCATTATTGCTCATTTTTTAAATGTTTCCATGTTGTCTACACTCTATATTATCCTGAAGGCAATTATAAATGTAAGGTTCATAGTTAAATGTCTCTGCTGCTTTTTATTACAGTTAAGAGTTATACATTTATAGATATGCCTGCTGAATGGTGAAGAATTGATACTAATGTGTGATGTGGAAAAATATGAGTTTACGACCCCCGTTTACACGTCAGTCAATGTCAATAGAATGAAAGCTGATTATAGTCACTGTCTAATTTATGAAATAATTACATTTCATTAGTTTAGCACCTAAAATCCTATCTGGAGCCCTACGAACTTCTCCAGAAGCGACTGGAAAATGTGACCATGGTAAAGAATAAACAGAGCAAAGACAAAAGCAATGCAACAAATCCTGGGCAGTTAAAAAAAAAAACTCTGAAAGAAACAGAACATAACTTGGAATGTGTGATGATTAATTCACTTAACTAGATATCATCATTCAGTAAAAACTGGGCCATGTGGCGAAAAGCTCAACAAATGATATTAGGCTTTTTTTCAGGATATTATATTATTTGTGCTGCAGAACAATGTGAACACACAACACTCTTAAACTTCAGCCAGAGGCAGATAGTGAGGGTTTTTAAATTATGTCTAACAACACAAAATAAAAACTAGGTAAAAGGGTAATTCAGTTCTATTTGTATTATATCTCACATCAGAAATGGTGACTTCAGTGTTTGTACCGAAATATATTTCACAATTAAATCAACACCACCCAGTGAGTGCGGTTATCCTCTAGCGGTCTGCTGCTAACGTCATCTATGATCTTGTAAACCTAAGACACAGTGGACGGTCATATGTAATGGTACAGCACTCTAGCATGGCACCTCTCAAAACCAAAGCTACATGTGCCAGCACAGGTGTTGTATCCCCTTGAACTGCTTCAGGGATTTAAGACATTCCTGCAGTTTAACTAATCGATGTGTGTCATTTGGCTCTCAGTGCGGTATTGTATCACTTCCTGTTCCTGCTTCGGAGCACAGTGGTGTTTTGCTGTCTGCTAGTTGTTTAATCTGTGTTGCTCGATTTATCTATATAAAGATATTTTAGTATTTCAGTTAAATCTTCACGTGCTTATCTAGAGCACATTCTCTGCCGAATTACCGGCATTCACATCAGTCACTTTGTTTTTAGTAATCCGCTAGCTTAGCGCAGCTAATAGCTTATAACCTGACATGGCGTGTCCTGTTTCCCCTGCACTTTCCTGCTCTGTGTGTCACATGTTTAGCTACTCCTCGGCCTCCTTTAGCAGTAATGGTACGTGTAACAAATGTAGTCTGTTTGTAGCTCTGGAGGCCAGGCTCACTGAATTGGAGACTCGGCTCCGCACCCTGGAAACTCCCATAGCTAGCCAG
>VUQJ01040174.1:0-14088 GCA_015108635.1 Andinoacara biseriatus | reverse complement strand
TTTCTCAACGTGCCCGTGGTGGAATTTTCCAAGAACAAAAACAGCTTTAGTCACAACTGACCTTGGTTTGTTCGGTGAAGAAATGCATGGGAATTGTTAGTGGGATGAGGGCTGCTGATGTGTCCTCTACTGGCTGTAGCTCAGGAGGTAGAGCAGGTCACCCACTGATCGGAAGGTCGGTAGTTCGACTCCTGTATCCTTGTGCAAGATACTTACAAGTTGCTCTCCGATGCAAGTGTTGGAGTATGAATGTGTGTGAATGTTAGATAATTAAAGCACTTAGCTTAGTTAAACATGGAAGTGCTTATGTGAATGGGGTAAATGTAAACGTGTTGTATGAGTGTTCAGTCAGAGTAGAAAAGCACTATATCATAACTGAGAGGCTCCTTCAGCCTTAAATAGCACATCTTGATCAGCATACATGAGGAACAGGTGAGCAATCATTAATGAGTAATCTGCTTCAGGTGAGTACTTGACAAATGGGCGGAGCAACCAGGAGAGACCACCTCTCCACAAAGGTAAACAAAAATGAGATCCACCCACACAACACACTGTGTGTGTGTGTGTGAGAGAGAGAGCAAGAAGAAGCAGAGAGAAAAGAGTGAGCCAGCACAGAGGACAATTGTGTTAACAAGCAACTGAAAAGGCTGCTTGTTAACACACTTTACCTGGTGAGGTGGCTGCTGTGGCTGCATACTGCCAGTGAGAAAACTACTTCCTGCTTCTTTAAAACGTCTGTCCAAAACCAAAGCCGCTGTTTTGGAAAACACTCAGATCAGATGCTGAATATGCAAAAGCTTCAGTTGGAAGATATGAAGAATGATCTCAGCCTTCCTTTTAATGCATCATTTATGCAACCAGCTGTGGCTGCTGAATAAAAACCTATAAATATGTGCTTGAAAAGTTTCTCGCAGATGTAAAGGACAAATTTAATCAAATATTAACAGTCCAAAAATAAATGCTCTATGATAAGGCGTAAGCAAACAAACTGAAGCAATCACAAGATTTTGAGAACACCACTATAACTTTCCAGTGCAGCAGGGTGCTGCCTGCTCAGCGCAGGACTGTCCATCACCAAGAAACAGCCAAGAGAGCAGCTTTCTTCCTTGAGTTTCTTTGTGGAGCAGTGCATTACTTACTGAAAAAAATATTTATCAGAAAAGAGATAAAAACAGCACTTAAGAGCTGTAAAATTACCACGAAAAAAAAAGCAAACCTAAAAAATGAAAGCAGGGTGAGCAAGATGGATGAAAAGAAATGCAAAAGAGAGTAAAACTGATGTGTGATGAAAATGGCAACAGAATAAGTGCCACAAAAGATGATGACAAAAAGATACAAAACAGGCAAAGACACTCATTTCAAAGAGACACAAAATGCCCCGAGACAGACACAAAAATGCTACAAAGTCATCTCAATACTAAAATCTACTTCAAAGCAAAACACAACTACAGTGGGAGTAAAAATGGCCACTGAAATAAATACACACACAAATGAGACACAAAAATACCTCAAAACTGACAAAAAAACACTACAAAGACCAAAGCTGCCTTACACACACACAAACTAAATTTTAATCATGGTGCTTTTTGAACCCCCAGCCATTGCTTATCAGTTTCAGGGTCATGGGGTATGAAACCGATCCCAGCTATCATAACACAAGGGCTGGACACAAGGAGACAGAGAACCAGCTAAGCACGTGGGCAGAGGGAGAGCATGCCAGCCCCACACAGCACTGAGCTGGAACAGCAGCTCCAGGAAATCAACAGCTAGATTCTCAGATACTGGAAATATCATAAAATACCATGTTTTATAAATAGCCCCGGAGCTACATTTTGCGGGAAATAATTTTCCCACATCTTTATTCAACAGATGTGCATGTCTGTTTTTTCTGTGTTTAACAGATGTGATCGTCAAAACAGATAAATTATAGGAGAAATTTTAGAAATTCCCCATGACCCTGAACAGGATAAGCAGAAGTGAATGGATGGATGGATTATAGAAAATATAAATATATAATAAAATATATAGAAATTATGGAAGAAAGTCTGTAATAGAAGTCTTGTATTTTATAAGTCCACGAAAAAGAGAAATCTGCACACACGAACACAGTAAACCTTGGGTGCAGGCACTACATACAGCATCCTGACATGTAATTAGTGAGCACTCACCAGCTCCACCTAGTGGGCGCGGGAGACATTTGGCGGTTGAATGACGCAAGGTACGAGTGGCCTACAGGACTGACAGCAACCAGGTGAGCCCGCGACGGTCCCGACTGCGCCGGGTGCAAGGGCCGATCATCGCTGCTTGTGGCTTTAATTCTCATTAGGATTTGTAGCTTATTTTAAGCATGGTTCACATTAATGTTGAATTAATATGAGAACTCAAGATGAGTAATGGTTCTTAAAGAGATAAATAGAACACTCACACAATGAATAGCAGAATGTTCAGTGAGTCAGCAGAAAGAAACGTAGAAAAAAAATCCAGCTTTATGTAAACATTGCCAACTCTAACATATTTATTGGGAAAATAATTGGGTAACTGTCATGTCAAGTAAGTCTGTGTTAGAATGAACATTTTCACTGTTTTAAACACACACTATTCAACTTTATTTATCTAGCACCAAATCACAACTGTCTCCTCATGGTGCTTGTCATTCGGTGAAAAAATGTCTGCAGTGATCCTGTGCTTCTTTCCACCGTAGAAGAGTCTGGAACATGATGTTAGCACTGTAGACTGACTTGGAGCAGAATATGTTGCCCTCTCCACCAAGCTCCACCCATGGCACAGTCAGAACTGAATTGCCATATTCATAAGGGAAGTTGAGAACGTAATGCTCCAAACATGATACACAGACTTTGACCAATGTTGTGGAAGCCAAATCTTTTGCTACTACTATATATTATTAATTATAATCTTGCTTATCCTCACTGACATCATCATTATTATCATAACCGCTAGTTGTTAGACCTTCCAAGCATGTGGTACAGGTATAACACAAGGAAAACACACAATCAGCCATTTCTCAGGAAATCTGAATTCCGTTTGGAATACATAAGGTCAATATTTTTAAAATGCCATGTGTTTTTGCAGTAAATGCTATTGTTTCCCATGAAAACTGATGTTTTTCTGTATGAATTTTTTATTCAACACAATCTAACACTAGAATGTAGCCTGATGCTGGTTGAATGATCACGGGAGAAGAGACGATTCTGGCAATAGTAGTCTGAAATCATCATACATCCTCTGGCATTCTTCCAACCTGTCAACAAAATAAAAGCATTTCAGTTTAATAAAGGAACACAAACATTCTTGACAAATAGACATGCATTTAATTTCTGTTGAGAACGCATATGGTGAAGAAATATATGAAAAGGAATCAATTAATTTTGATTTCAAATTAAACAACCAATCCATTTGATTTTGAATAGAACTGGATGTGTGGTACTGTGAAATTACATCAATTCAATTCAGTTTTATTTATATAATGCCAAGGCACATGAAAGCACTTTATATTATAATGTAAAGACCATACAGTGAATACAGAGAAAACCCATCAGTCAAAGCGGCCCCCTATGAGCAAGCACTTGGCAACAGTGGGAAAGAAAAACTCCCTTTTAACAGGAAGAAAGCTCCAGCAGAACCAGGCTCAGGGAGGGGCAGTCATCTGCCGCGACCAACTGGAGTGATGGAAGGAAGACAAGACAAACAACAGATTGTGGAAGCAAACCAGAGATTAATAGTAAACAATGATTAAATGCAGAGTGGGGTATAAACAGAGTGAAAAGAGGCGAATGAAGAAGAAACACTCCCACCCACCCTCATCAGCCTATGCCTATTACAACGTAACTAATGGATGGGTCAGGGTCACCTGATCCAGCCCTAACTATAAGTTCGATCAAAAAAGAAAGTTTTAAGCATAATCTTAAAAATGTCTGTCTCCAGAATCTATCACCACAATTTGCAAGCAGACGTGGCTATTAGCGGTCGTCCAATAGCCAGGGGGAAACCATTAATTCAATTTTATTCATATTGCGCCAAATCACAGCAAACAGTCACCCCAAATCTTGTGGGAACATTCTGGGATGGCCCCTTCCTGTTCCAATATGACTGTGCACCAGTGCACAAACAAGGTCTATAAAGACATGGATGAGTGAGCTTGGTGTGGAAGAATGTCCTCAACCCGATATGGGATGAATTAGAATTAGGTGAAATAGAGCAGAGACTGCAAGCCAGGCCTTATCCAACATCAAATGCAAAATTCCCATAAACACACCCCTAAACCTTGTGGAAAGCCTTCCCAGAAGAGTTGCTGCTACAGCTGCAAAGGGTGGGTGGTCATCATATTGTCACACTCCTAAAATAATGGTAAATAAAATGAATAAAATAAAAGGAATATTTTTTCCTAAATCATCATATTTTCAATGTTTGGTTCTGTTTTTTATCTTTTCTGAAAAATGCTTGTGTATGTCACTCAAGTTCATATGCATGTGAAGGCAGATGAGGAAGTCCCTTTGCTGTAGTTTTGTTAAAAAAACATACCAAAAACACTACCCTGTTCCCCTCTCCAGCGGCAGGGTAACAATATATAACCAATGTTAGTCATAGTAGTACAGTGGCTGCTCCAATGAACGCACAATAAAATTGTTGCTGATGCCTTTTTATATAACAGATATAGCCTGGTGCAGCTACAAAGGCTTAAATGTTGGAAGAGGCTGCTTTGGTTGAGGATGCGCTCTCTGAGTTCTCTTTGAGTGTTCTTTAATGAATTTATTCTTTTGGCAACACGTGTTTGGAACACCAAAAATTTCCCTAACAAATGTTAGAGACATCTGTTTAGGTTTTGTGCATCTGAAAGAAAAAACATTAGCCAATACATCAGAATATCACATTTACAAATCACCAAATATCAATATCAGTCTTAAAAATCCTTTATCAGGCTCTGGCTTTATGTGAAAGATACAGAATGGAGATGTGTTCAGGGATGATATAACCAGAGAAAATGGCTACTGCCACTATATAACTAGCTGTTGCTGCAAATTGAAAATTTATTATTGACATGATTGATAGATTGTTGACATAACATATTTTAAATATCTGAGTTCTGAGATTTGCATGTAACTTTGAAAAACACAAACATGTTTTTTGTTTGGTAAGGATCACTTCTATTATGTGTCCCGTGGTATGTGTGACCTTTGGGCCAAAGTGGTGCAAAATCACAATGAAACAAAGTCTTTTTTCCTGCTGAACGTGTATACAGACTCAGTGGCTCTGAGAAAATAGCTTACACACACACACGCACACACACACACACACACACACACACACACACACACACACACACACACACACACACACACACACACCATCTCTCGCCTCTTGACATTCACAACTGCACTTACCATCCCCACAGCAGCTATTTGAATTAATTAGGAATCTGACTGTTTTCGGTCATGAAAATCACACTTTTTTTTTTCTTACAGTAGGCACATCATCATCATCATCATCATCATCGTCATCATCTCCTCCTAGCTTTGATCTAATTTTATCCACCACACATGTCTCGTTTCAGAATTATGTTCCCACGGTGTTTGAGAATTACACGGCTAGCTTTGAGATCGAGAAGCAGCGGATCGAGCTCAACATGTGGGACACATCAGGTAAGATTCCCAATCATCTCTTTGTGTTCTCCTTTCAACCCGAGATTATCACACCAGTGTGATGAGCGGTGTGCCGCATCATCAAGCCCTGATGAGGTTACTGAAAGAGGCGCTCCAGATTGGTAGACAGCTGACTCCTTGGAGTGTTCAGCAACTTCCAGGCTGTGGGCCAAACACATGAGCAACCACAATGTGTCAGGATAATCTGTTGAGAGTACTGACAGATTTTTTTTTTAAATTTCAAAATTAATTAATTTAGTATGGGATGTGGAAACATAACGTGTGTATTTATGTAACTTCAGTCCTGCCATCTCCTTCAGAGCTAATCTGACACTTTTAAGGTTTATGTGAGGCCTTTAAACAGCTTGTTATTCAACACATACCTACTCCAAGTAACAACTACAGCATAATCATCACATACAAATGCTAATTAATTGCCCGAATCCATGATTTTTGATGCGGATTTGGCACTCTGACTGAATTCATGCAAATGGCATCAGTTTATTTGAGGTAACAAATGTTCGCTGTCTACTTCCAGCGTCGATAGCTCGCAAAGCTGTTGCACTAACTCAAATGTGTTCACTGAAGGTTTTTAGATCGACAAAGTTCATATTTTGCGGTTCATTATAGAGTTTCAAGACTTCCGAGATCGGACCCTCTGTCTCTTTCGGTCTCCAAATGTGCATAACTCTCTCCCTTTGTCAGCCTCTGGGCTCCTTTACATATCGTTTCTACTTACATAAGTCCCAAAAACTTGTTCTCACACAGCCTGAGAACAGCTTTAATGCACAGTGCTCCATCCACCTCCACCCATGCAGACATAGAGACCGGCTAGACAAGCTGAAGATTAAGAGCTGCTTGCAGCTGCCGAGGCTGCTTTGCAGTGGGTGAGGCCACTCCACAGTGTTTAAACAACACCCTGTGAAATTACCGGCTGGTTCACACACACATACACACGTGCACACACACCTTTTCACTAAAACACACTAAAACACTTAAACAGTAATTTACTCCACCTCACAAAGAAATGCGATTCACCTTTTTGTGCGAAGCATGTGCCATTCAGCATTGTTGTTGTGTCATATCAAACTATTGGAATCTGAGCAGAGTGGACATGATGCTCCCAGTGTGAGAATGAGTCTATGAAGGAGGTGTGAGGTGAAAGAGGGGCCACATGTTCTCCATAAAAAAATCAAACACAAACACACACACACACACAAATTAAAGTGTGAGTATGTTTGTTACTGTGAAAGAGAAAGAGGAATTAGATTTTAATGTGCACCACTTTGGGAGGGATACGGGAGGATTTACTCCAGTCAGAGGAATATTTCTTTACATCTGGGCACCCCAAAATGCTGCATTTGTTAGTAGATTTCAATGGATTTATAAAGCAATAATACCTGATTTGTTAGTTTTTAAACAAAACTTCACTATGAATGCTAAATGATACTGAAAGCTGAAAAATAGTGCTTACAGGAATAGGTCTGAATTTGTCGGAAATATGTTTATTAGATGTCTTGCTAAGAATCAGATGAGATTCATGCTGCTGTCATACCTGTGAGGTAAATACGAGGCTATAGACAGCAGCCGCTGAGCTTAGCATAAAGACTTAATAACTGAGGAAGCAGGTTTCCTGGCTCTGTCTGAGGGTAACATTATCTCTTTAGTAACACCTCTATTTAACACTCACTTAATGAGTTATAGAAAATTAAAAACCAAAGTGTCAGCCAAAAAATATTTTTGTGCATTTCCCACTGTAAAACCAGGTGTTTGTCTGGATCAAACAAGTGGTAATTCATGAGTTCCTGTGATTGGAAACACAACCAATTTGAGATATGCACACAAAGAAATAGCTCCATAGTGTAGTGATTTACACATTCACCTTACAAGTGAAAGATCTCTAGTTTGACCCCAGGAGGAGCTGGCTGCTGTGGCGACCCCTTGTGAATAAGGGAGCAGCTGAAAGTGGCAAAGAAATGGGCCCTGGCATGGCACAAATGCCATCCAGCTATTGAACAGTAGTAGTTTATGGCAGCTGATCCAACTCTGACCTGAGCTGGCCTCCTCCAGCTCTCTATAAGTGAAGAGGAGACATGCGTTCTGCCTCACAGCATCCCTGCCAGCTATTCTGGGTTTGTGTCAGTAGACAGGTGTATCAGCACCTACATCAGTAACACCACAATTCCCCCCGGTACCTGATGTGTCTAACTAATAGCTGAACAGGGGGGGTTACAGTCACCTGGTGTGCTTACATGGGAGCTTTTGTGAATACGCTGCTGCAATACCCTTGAGTTTTTAACTTCTGCTCCTGCTTACTTTATCTTCTCTATGCAATCACAGTTTTATGTGATTGCAGAAAGAAGATGTTTTAGCTGTGTGTGTGTGTGTGTGAGTGTGTGTGTGTGCTTGTGTGTATCACGGGCATGTGCAGGCATGCATAAGAGACAAGCCTGGCGAGTGTTTGGAAGCATTCAATTTGTTAGTTCGTGTGGCATGCCAGTGTGTGCGGTTTGTATGACAGCAGGTGAACTGACCCAGTGGGAATGAGGTTGTGGATGAAACTTAGACAACAACAACAAAGAAAAACCAAACAAACAAACAAAAAAAACAACAGAGCACTAAAGGTTTCAAATATATAAGAACACAAACTCATCTCACATTTTAAGCTATGAAGCTTGAGCTCCAGTGTGGCTAACAGGGGAGAAGATAAGAGGAGAAGGAGCAAGCTGAGTTGTTGTAGAGACTCACAGATAGGAGAGTGTATTAGGCAAGGTGCCAGAAGCAGCCTCTGAGTTGCCCGCTTATTGTGCAGAAACAAACAGTGGATTTAATTAATCAGGCACTTGCTGTGTGACCGAACACTTGCCCCCTGTCTCTTTCATTCTTCATCTTGCCACACCACCCACTGCCTCTTCATCCTCCCGCCTCCCTCTGCTACATCCAAACATGCTTGTAGTTTAAATGCCCTACCTCATAGGTTAAACTCTTTCTTTCTTTCTTTCTTTTCCAATCTAAACTTTACCTTGAGTTTATTGCCCACTAGCTACCACACTTCCTCTGTCTTTCAGTCATTGTCACATCATTCTGTTTCTGTCTTTAGTTATGTGGTGTTGCAGGTGAGATTAAGCTCAAACGGTAGTCGTATTCATTCTTGGCTTCGGACACCCTTTTCTAAAGGCCTTTAAAAGGCTCTTTTGATGATATCACAGTTCTTATAGACTTGTATTAAAATATATTTTTCTGAGCATTTCAAGGACTTTTCATTGTTACAAAAGTGCATTTAGTCAGAATAACCAGCAGAGAGGCCACATAGCAAAAGTGAACACTTATGCCTAATCTAGGAATGGTTCCATACATTTCCATCAGAAAATATTCTTGTCAGTCCTAAAAAGCTGGCACTGGCATGGCATTACAAAACTATATCAGTGAAAAATACGCACTTGTTTGCACTGTATGTAATTTAGTCAGAATACTAGATCTACTAGACCCATACCTTTGCTGACTTTCTTCATCATAGTACAGAAACAGAGGCAGTACCTGGACCTTATAGAGGTTGCACAGGTGGTCCAACTCCTCCAGGATGGTACATCAATATGTACTATTGCCAGAAGGTTTACTTTGACTTCTAGCACAGTCTCAAGAGCATGGAGGAGATTTCAGGAGACAGGCAGTTACTTTAGGAGAGCTGGAAAGGGCCATAGTAGGTCCTTAACATCTGCTCCTTTGTGCAATGAGGAACAAGATGAGTACCAGCAAAGCCCTACAAAATGACCTCCAGCAGGCCACTGGTTTCTCTAACCAAACAATCAGAAACAGACTTCATGAGGGTGGCCTGAGGGCTTCTAGTGGGCCCTGTGCTCACTGCCCAGCACGAGGGAGCCTTCTTGGCAGTTTTCATAGAATACCAGAATTGGCAGGTCCACCACTGGTGCTTTGTGCTTTTCACAGATGAGAGCAGTTTCCCCCTGAGGAGACAGACATAAAAGGGTCTGGAGAAGTCATGGAGAACATTATGGTGCCTGTAACATCGTTCAGCATGACCGGTTTGGTGGTGGGTCAGTGATGATCTGGGACGCCATTCTCATGGAGGGGACGCACAGACCTCTTCAAGCTAGGCAACGATATCCAGACTGCTATTAGGTATCAGGATGAAATCTATCAGAGCCTATGCTGGTGCTGTGGGTCTTGGGTTCCTCCTGGTGCACAATGTGGTGAAAGTATGCAATTTCTGGAGGATAATGGAATTGATACCATTGACTGGCCCCAGCGCTCACCTGGACTCAAATCCAAAAAAACACCTCTGGAACATTATGTTTAGGCCTGTCCAATGCTGCCAGGTTGCACCTCAGACTGTCCAGTAGCTCAGTGATACCCACGTCCAGATCTTGGAGGAGATCCCCCAGGACACCATCCGTCATGCCATTAGAAGCATACCCTGATGTTGTCAGGCATGCATACAAGCAGGTGGGGGCCATAGAAACTACTGAGTACCATTTTGTGTTGCTGCAATGAAATTTCGTCAAAATGGACTAGCATGCTGCATAATTTTTTCACTTTGATTTTTAGGGCATCTTTGAATTCAGCTGTTGTTATGTGGCATCCGTTCATTCCTAACACGTTACCCAGTACATATCAGTAAAGATATCCAGTGTGATTTTTTTTTTTCCCAGTGATATCTGATGCTTTCAAAATGTTCCTTTAATTTTTTGGGGCAGTATAAATAAACCTGAATTGAACTGAATTTAATAAATTTAGGCTTTATCTAACCAACGTGTAACGTGGCACTCAGAAGAAGTGCTGCCCATACCCTGATGGATCAGAGATGCTTTTGGGAGCATCTGGGGTGGCTCCACAATATTAAGTAGGTGTTTTTAATATTTTAGCTGATTAAATTAGATTTTTTTTTTAAAATTACACCATTGTTGTAAGAAGCCTCTGGAATATTTAATGGACAATAAATCCCATGGAGTCGTCAGAGCACAATAAAATAAAACTAGAAAAAATGAGTCTAAAACTGCAAGCATTATTGATTATGATGACACAGCAAGGCATTGTTACTCCTCAAATTAAAAATAAATAGAAGTCCTTAAATTCTGATCCCAGCTGACCTAATTTTGCACACAGTTTTTATGTCTGGATTTGCCCTTCTCTGCAGTTTTCTCTTCCTGTCTTTAATTTCATTGATTCTTTCTAATATCCCCTCAGGCTGCCAGCCTCCCACCAGTCTCCTTTCCTTTCTCTGTTTCCAACAAGTCAAGGTCAGGAGTCCTACTCTATTGGGGCAGTGCCCTCTCAGCACTCTTGCACTTGATTAGCTTACCTTGCGTTTTCTTTGTCTGTCTCTCCATCCATCTTTATCTCATCCTCACTTCTCACTCATTCTTTTTCTAATATCCTCTTTTTAAAAAAAAACAAAAACCCCACCATACTCCTTTCTTCCAGATTCCAGCATATGGCTCACTGTAATCTGTCTTTATGTGCTGCGACATAAAGAAAAGATTTGGTACCGTACCAAACTGTAGCTGATCATCCTGGAAACAGCAACAAATGATCCTTATCCAGCATGCACAGTTAAGTCAATGAATATTTGGACACTGGCACAATCTTTGTAATTTTGCCTTTGTAAACCAAAAACAGTAGATTTTAAATCAAACCTTTTAATATGTGATTGAAGTGCAGGCTTTCCCTGAAGTAGCAGATAAATTGTTGAGGAATTAAGGCCATTTTTAAGCATAGTCCACCATTTTCAGAGGCTCAAATTTAACTGGATGAACTACAAGTTTTGTATTTAATAACTGAAAAGCTGCTGTTTTGGGTTGAGATCAGGTAACTGGCTGGAGCATTGAAGAACATCTCTTTTTTTTTTTTGCCTTGACAAACTCTTGGGTTGCTTTCGCAGTTTGCTTTGGGTCAATATAAATTTGCACTGTGAAGTGCTGTCCGATCAGTTTTGCAGCAGTTGGCTGAATCTGAGAGTATAACCCTGTACACTTCAAAATTCCACCTGCTACTTCCATCAATAAACACTTGAGACCCGGTTCGACTTGCAGCCATACATGCATTCTGTACCTTCTGTGGTCTTTCAGGCCTTTTGTTGTTGCTGACCTGGCTGGTGCATTCTTTCTTTTAAAGAATGTAGCAGATTGTTGATTTGACCACTCCTGACATTTTTGCTGTCTCTCTGATAGGTTTATTCTGGGTTGTTTTGGGGTTTTTTTAGCGTTAAACCATGAAACCTTTTGCTATTTTGGACTACAAATATCCTATTATAAAACCAAGACAATGGCTTTTAATGCAGATGAGGAAGTTAAAAAAAAAGAAGCAATAAATAAACAAACCAAAAAATGCAAAAGCTTAGTATGGTTGGCCAACAGTAGGATCAGGAATGTCTTGGATACTCTGTTGTGAACTCCGGCTACAATTTGCAGTGCATTGGTGCTAGGCTTGGTTCTGCATTTAAGAACTGGAATGAGCTGAGGGACCATTGTGTTCATTTACAAATGAGAGTGATGTTCCTCACAGCATGCACACAGTCCCACTTACTGTACAGTGTCCAGACTTGGCTTGTCTGCAAATGAAACAAAGAAGAGTGAAGTGATATGGTATGGATTGTGTAATAATATCCCTGTAAAGAGGGCAAAATGAGTTTCGTCTGAACGTGGCTGGCCTCGCCCTTAGAGACAGGGTGAAGAGTGCAGTCATTTGAGAGGGGCTCAGAGTAGAGCTGCTACTACTCCACATCGAAAGGAGCCAGTTAAGGTGGTTTGGGCATCTGACTAGGATGCCTCCTGGGTGCCCCTTGGGTGAGGTGTTCTGGGCATGTCCTACTGGGAGGAGGCTCCGGGGCAGGCCCAGGACATTCTGGAGGATTATATTTCTCAGATTGTCTGGGAACACCTCAGCGTTCTCCCGGATAAACTGCAGGAGGTGGCTATGGAGAGCGAGGTCTGGGTTTCTCTGCTTAGGCTGCTGCCCCCATGACCCGGTCCTGGATAAAAGGAAGGAGATGGATGGATGGATAAAGGTCAAAGCTGAAGCAGAAGCATATTGGAGTTGTGAAATAAGTGCTGGACTGAGTGAGATAACCCCATCAATAAGATAACATCCAGACAATAGTACCCCATATGATCAGAATGGGAAAATTGATGATGATGATGGTCTTCTTCACTTGCATCAACGTCTCTTTGGACCTCTCACTGAGAACTCCAGTGAACATCTACCAAATGCAAATGCATTTGTCCTGAAATAACCAAGGAACAGGCCTCACCTGAAAATGAAACTAGTTGTCAGCCCAGCCAATAGTTCAATTACCTTTGAGCCTCTGAAAATGGCTGTAATCTATAAACAGTTAACACAATACTTTAATGATTTAAAATCCACTGTAATGGTGCACAGAAGCAAAATTTCAAAAAGAGTGTAATTGTCCACATACTTATGGACCTAACTGTATGTGAGAGCTAATTCACCATTTAACACTGGTTCTATTAGATCTCCCAGTGTGATTTTCTTTTGTCGCACTGATTGTCCTGTGTGGCTTTGTTTAAGTCAAACATTTTTCTAACTTGAGCCCAAAGGAATTCAGGGTTCACAAGCATCTGTTTTACTCAATTATCAACCCCTCTTTGAGTGCGAGGCTTGAAAAGGTCATAAATCAGTTTAATATATAGACTCCAGGGATGACATTTACATTCTTAGTTAATTGTATGCTATTAATTATGAATATGCCCTAAAACGACTTTTGTTATATTAAACTTCCCGTTAAATGGAACCTTGACCTGGTTCACCTTCTAACATTATTTATTTAACTATAGTCAATAATCTTGTATTTTTGTACATTAGTCATCAGTATATAGGAACCTCCTCTTTACATATTGTTAATGATTTGAACCAAACATTTCAAATTTAGATTAATCACTCCAATAGACCTGTTGTCACTGATTTTCAGTCCAGTTCTTGTGCAGTTTGGCATACCGCAGCCTTTTTTCTCTGAAACTTCAGTGAACAGTAGATGGATCAATGGGTTTTCAGGCCTGCCACTTGTTCTTTTGTCCTCCACTTGTCTAGTTTCCTCCAATTTTTTAAGGACACACACCACAGCATGCCAAGATATACTACCTTTTTGGCGAATAGCTCACCTTGTTGATGCAAAAGTGCTATTTTATGTCGGTCAAACTGTGTTATCTTTAGCATTTTTCATAGATTCGACTAAAAAAATCGGAACAAATGATGTGTTTTTGCAACAAGCTGCTGGTAACAAACTGCCTAAAGATACAATTTAAAATTGTTTTATTCCTAAGATGGCTGTTATATGTAGACACAACACTGGTTCATCTCTTGTGTTAGGTATCTTCTTTTCACGCATGAATAACTCATAGGTAAGTGTTGACAAATTTGAAAAATGCTCAAGTGGCTCAACACCTTTGTTGTACCT
>VUQJ01040163.1:33426-44423 GCA_015108635.1 Andinoacara biseriatus | reverse complement strand
GAAAAAATAAAAATATTTTAAAAAAAAAAAAAAAAAGTTTGCATGCTACATTTCTTTAAATTTGTGGAAAATTTGAAGTGTTCATATACATGTTTGTTTTTTGAGACTTATCTGAGTTCAGTACAATAGTCCTGTACTGTTTCAACAGTCCAGTAGAGGGAGTATAGACATCATACCACCCAGAACTTGAGTAATAGTAGTGGGATGAAGGAACACACTGCTGCTGATAAGCGAGTGCACCACACAGTCTGAATTAAGTGTACCTAGTATGAAATATTGGTGTTTTTGGTGCGAACTGTGGCATGCAGTTTTCTTTACTCCAAATTTATTAACAAGTTGCCCAGGGTTTTAAACAACTCCTTTTTCTTGGTACCTGGACAGTTTCAAACATCTAATGACACTGGTTAAATTGTAATGTGCATATGTGTACAGTGTTATCATTGGTGTTCCTCCCAGGACAGGAAAATGGGGGGCTATTAAACCTTAGCAAACTATATACACTTACTAAGCAGAACACCATAAAACTAAGGCCCATTTTCATAATTTTTGTTCATATGTTAAAACTGTAGCCAAGAGATTACAAATGAACGTGTTTCATTTAAAGCATCTTCCGTGTCAGGCATGAAGACGAGGCTCAGAATCGGTCACGTTTCAACCTTGTGTCGGTGTTCCCAGGTGAGATGGTCTAATTAAAGGTAGATGGCAAATTAATTTAACTATTAGATTGCTCTTGGGAATTACTTGAAAGGAAAAAGACAGCTTCAAACTGTGTGTGTGTGCGCACGAGAGGAACGTGGACAGGTGGATGTGTGGTTGCCTATGCAGGAGTGCTGGACAGCTCTGTAAATTGAAAGCTGATGAAAGAAGGAAAGGCTCATTAAAGGAGACAGCAGCTGCCCTCCTCCACCACCACCTCCACCAGCCAACCACTGGACTCACGCACAGCCAGCCCAACGTTAAGCATAGTCTGTCCTATGTCTCTGTCCTCTCCTTCTCCTGGATGGTGCTGTCTCCCTGTGCGCACAAGCCATAATGAAGCTGTCAGTGACTTCACACACATGCCACTGAGCTGTTTTCATACAGCAAACACAGACCTACACATAGGCACAGTGGTGTGTCTGAAAACATGCGCAGAGAATACACTGGTGGGAAGGCTGTGGATGAATGAACATTTTCTCCTTTCCTCATCCTCTGTCATTTTCCAAGTCCCAGTGGTTTGTGATTGGAGCTCTCCATCTCTGTTTGCTGTTAAGGTTGACCTTATCAGCGTACTCCATGACAAGCATACAGCGGGATACATACACAGACACTGTTTGGTTTAAAGCTGGTCAATTTTCTGACAAAATGAAATGCAACCGCAAGCGGTGGCATCTTGTTTTATGTGAGCGTACACGCACACATCTGCCTTTTTTTTTTTCTAGGCAAAAACATCTAGCATTTGGATATTGAGTATTCATGGTACATGTCTATTTCAGCTTGGTAATTTATAACTCAATTTCCAGTGTGCAGTGATGCGCTTCATACCTCCAAAACACCAAACAAAGCCCAAACCCAATTGTATTTCAAAGCAATTAGGGTGTCCACTGAGTTGTGAACGGTCCACGTTGCAATGGCTCTGGGCCCGTGTGATATTTTTAATTGTTAATTTTCTGTCACATTAGTCAACTTCAGTGCCTTTGGACAGGTGACCAGGCTCCTGTAGGCAACACATAAAATGACACTGAACATGTTCTTAGCTTTCTGATGCAGCTTAGGGGGTGGTACTTTTATGCTTAAGGGGAAAAGGTTCCGCTGTATGTGACAAGTTAAATGACACGGATGTATATCATATTTACAGCTATTTTATGGTACAAATCTTTCTAATGCTTTTCAATATACGTGGTCAATATTAGTATTATTTTATGACTCTAAATTATTAGCTCATTTGGACTTTCACCTGAAGCCACCATAGGGAATTGCTTCACCTCCTTGACCGTACAAAAGCCAACAATGGCAAAATCTATATGAGCAATTAGCCCGCAAAGCTCTCACTGTGCCCCTTTCGCTTATTTTTGCACCCACCTTGTCTTTCCATCATTCATCCCTTTCACTTCCTCTTCATTTTCCTTTATTTTCTCAGTTGTCTGTTGGGGAAGAAGGTCTGGATCTGAGTGGCCTACGTCTCTGCTTTCTTTGAATTTGTGCTGTGGGGGTCAAAGGCTATGACTTGCATTGTATTTGTAATTATTACCTCTGAAGTGCTAATGCATAGAGCATCATTAAAAGTCAATGCATCTCTCTCTCTCTCTCGCTCTCTCTCCGATTGCATACACATACGCACACACTCGTTGTGCACACACTCTGCACATTGCCAGCCATTTACCAGCTAAAATACGATCCATGCACAGATAAATGTCACAGGGCCATCTATCTGGGAGTGTTAAAAGTCGGCTAATGGAGATGACATATTAGCAGCCCAAATGACTGCCATAAAAACTCCCACCATACCTTGCAGCACTGCTTGGCCACTGTGACTGCAATAGGATACAAGACTGGCACTGCAAAAGATTGAGGAATGGAGGGTGATGTCATATCTGGATGGATTTCTTTTGATTCAGTAAATCCTGCAGGTCCCAATCTTTAAAGCTCTGATTGGGAGAGTAACACCAGCGAGATAAGTGTAGCAGTATTGACTCTGTGTAATATTGTATTACACACACTTCAGATGCTAATGGCCTCTCACCTTTGACCTTTCATGGAGTAATTATGCACCAGGTCAACTTTAGTGTTTGTGTGTGTCAATAGCAAAGCTGCCTTTGTAATCAATACGAGGATCCTCCACAGGTAAAAAGTGATCACCTCCTTTACTCCTCCTTCATCCCTCCTATCTCTTTATTAATTACCCTTCTCTATCCATGCGTGTCTTTCTCTCTCTGAGTGAATGGAGCAGTTGTAATTGCTTCTCTCTGGAGCAGTTAGAAGCAGCACAAAGGAACCGTATAGAAACCACATTTGCATTCAAGATGAGCTGAGATGGAGAGTAGGGAGGGAGCACTGCCCTCCTGCCCTATACTGAACAGCTCCACTTATGCTTGCTTTCTTTTTTTCCCCCTCTCCTTCACTCCCTCCTCTCTATTGTCTCCCTCTCTCATCCCTCCCTCCATCTTATCAGCTCCCACCACCCCCCACCTCCACCCGTTCGCAGCATGGTTTCCCTCACATTGTCTTTCCAGAGAGTTCCAAGGTCGACGAGAGCTTGCTCATCAGAGCAGGGTATTGTATGATTAGTGTTGGTATGGATGAGCTAATTTGCGCGAGGGAGTGTGTGCATAATTGTGTGCGTGTATTTCCTGCGGCCTGTGTATGTGAGCATATAGAAATATGTGGCTGTGTGTGGCAGTATTTCTAATCCCTGGTAAGAAAAAAAAAAGGAGGAGGGGAGGCTGTAATTAATAACTCAAAAGCTCAGAATTGCAATTTTTTATAACCACCAATATCTCACTACCTTTCAGACCTATGCCATCACTCTCAGTCACTCCTGTGGTGCGCACACACACGCGCACCAACTCCTGAGGGCTCTTCTTTTCCAGCTTGATAAGCATTTCTCGTTTGTTTCAGTGTTTTGATCAATACAGTTAAAACGCCAAACCAAGCATAATTAGGTCTGAGATGGCTCCCACTGTGACCGAATAGGCTTCACCTAGGGAGGTGCTCACCATTATCATCATCACTCTATGTATGTGTATGCGTGTATGCTCATACCACACACAGCGTGATCTAATAGAATTGACAAAGTGCACATCAGGACGTAGATTAAAGGAAAACTCTGAGCTATAGGTTAATTTTAGCAGGTGATGGAGTTTCCCATTCACGGTGCTTTCACTCACCTCCATCTTCATTCCCATAATCATTTAGACAACCTTAACAATGCATCTCTGCCAGCAGGTTCATTTCAATATGTTCTGGGCCACCTCAATCATTTTTTTATTGGTTTATTTACTCAGAACGATACATAGATGGAGACTGGAGAGATCATAAATTGTCCACAATTACCATTATGCACAGTGAAGTGGCTCTCCTTTGTGCTATAATCCAGGGTGAAAATCTTTGAAAAAAAAATCCATCTTGGATCTTAAAGAGCATTTTTGGGATCTGGTGCATATCCACTCTCCACATCCAATAAATTCACCCCTCATTAATACTAAAAAAAACAAAAAAAAAACTTGAACTACATCATCCAAATTTTGTGAAGAATATTGAACATTTGATGGCCCCGTAATACAAAAGCCCCATTCTGCTGAGGTATTATCCTTTTACCATCAGCGATGTGAGATGGCGTATGTTTTTTCCCCAATAGATATCTGGTATTTTGATCTTCATCTTCATTTGTGGTAACAGGAATTAAACTACATTAAAGGTTAAAAGGATCACAGCTCTTCTATCACCCTGTCTCTGTGCATTTGAATCAATTGTAATGAAGCAGGACAAGGTTGTAGATGACATCGCCATTATCCTTTATCGTTTTCTGCTCTTTCAAGGTAAAAAAAAGAAAAAAGTACAATTCATCTCCAGGGTAACTGCAAATGCTTACGGAAAATTGTGAGCAAGGGCACATGACAGAGACAGGGTTACATAAACACAGGCTAGAGTTTTAGTCAGACTGTCCCTTTAAAGACAGAGCATGGAGAGAAGACGTCTCAGTTCTGTTCACGGCAAACAAAGGGCTTAATATGATATGTGGCAGAGCCTATGTGTCTTTGAGGGGGTTGTACAGGTGTCTGTGAGAGTTAGAGGGAGAAAAGAGGAGAAGGAACCAAACTGCTGCTGTTTGGGGGGATAATTTCAGAGCACAACTGTATGCTGAGCATGTGCACGTGTCTACAAGCAATCTGTGTGTGTTTGTATGTGTCTGTGTGTGTCTGTGTAAGTGTATGTGTGTGTGCACCAGGGTTGGAAGCGGGGTGGGAGGAGGATTTAGACCCATCATAAAGGAATTCTCCCCCCCAGCCCGTAGCTCATCCCGACACTTTTATGCCTTTTTATTTTCAGGCCCATTGCAGCCAAGCCCAGAGATGTGATTTATACTGCCTGGCAGCATGGGCACTGCAGCAAGAAAGACAGATGGAAGGAGGGAGGATAGGAGGAGGGGGAGCTGGAGGAGGAGAGGGGTTAGAGGGAGTTGCCGAGGGAAAGAGGTGTGTGTGTGTGTGTGTATGTGTGTGTGTGCATGCAAGTGTGTGTGTGTGTTTACGTGTTTGCCTGTTTAAAAAAAAAAGGAGAGTTTAGCAGGAAAGGCACAGAGGAAAAAGAGGATTGAGAAATGCAAAATTAGACATATAAGACACGCAATCTCATTCTTTTGTGGTGAGGAGCTTTCCTCTCATGTCCCTTTCCTTCTCACTTCCTGTCTGCCCCATCTTCACCTCTACATCTCTCTCTCTTTAATGAGTTATTGGCCCTGTCTGACTCAGGAAGAGAAGTCCCATCTCTCCACCACACTGGCGCCCTGACAGCCTATAACCCCCCCCCCCCCCCCCCCCCTACCCCCCCCCCCCCCCATCCTTTACTCTATTTGCCCATTGTCCACCCCCCCAGGCGACTGGGACACTCCTCCTCCTCCTCCTGCTTGCCTTACGCCTGCCTGAGGTGGGTGAAATATTCATGGTGCACCCATTGATTGGATGGGAAATATTGGGAGTGTGTGTGTGTGTGTGTGTGTGTGTGGGGGGGCATTTGACAGGCTCTGGTCTGAGACAACGAAGAAGATGAGGAGGCCGCCACCCACAAAGAGACAGCTCACTTACAAGGAACATGGACTGAGGGGAGGGGGTGCAAGAGACGGGTAAACAGAGGTGGTGGACAGAGGTGGCAGGGTTCTGAAATGGGAGTCAGGTGAAAGCTAGGAAGAGCGGAGGGGGATCTTGATGTTAGATGTAGGTGCACGCATTGTAAATGTGTGTTTCCGTGTGTGTGTGTGTGCACGCCTGACACCTGCCTGCCAATGTGACGGCTGTACTGTCTCTGCGCTGTAACATCTCTCTCTGTCACCCGGCCACCTGAGAGGAGATGAGCTGCCATGCCGACTGTCGTTCATCCATCACAAGAGACAGAACACACACTCACATGCAGACGCTCACTTATTCAATCTTTCTGGGATACAAAGCTAAATGCGTTTTAATGTCTTCATTTACATTTCCACTTAGATATAACACTTCTTTGGTCTCTGTCGATCCATTTTTCTCTCCTGCTCTCTTACTGTCCCTCTTTGCCTCAATTGCTGACCATAACTGTCATGAACACATTTGAGAGAAGTAATTGCCTCCCAAATTCATCTCTAAATGAGAGCAGTGATTGCTGAAAAACATTTGGTTTATTACCCCATTAATTCACTATTATTTTGCCGAGAGACTTTAGATTTGATACTTAGTGTGCAAATCTATCCGGTTCAAAGCATCCTATGTAATCTCAAAAGAGCAGCCTACTGGTATCTGAAGCAGAGGGGCACATTGTTATAATCTCCACACAACTAGGGTCAGTTGAAACATAAGTAGAGATTAATTGCAGCAGTCGTAAAAAGTGCTCTTTTTTAAATTAAATTCTAATTACTTTTGTCATTAATTTTAATGGGGTCATTTATAACGTCTCAACAACAAAACCATGCATGCTGCATGCCTCTGTGAGTTTCAGGAAAACAAAATACTGTCACATGTATGCCTCTTTCTACCAGTACAGACCATCATTTCTTCTAAGTGAAAATAAAAACAGCACAAATTAAACTCGGGTAACTGGTGTTTCCTCCAAAATGTGGCAGCACAGCAGATCTCACTTTTTTCAGTACACAGAGAAATCCTGGACTTTCATGGCACGACTAATTTACTTGTGCAGAAAACCAAAACACACACGGCAAAATGTTTGGTTAATAATGGATCTGCTTTAAAATACTTATTAGTTTTGCTGATTAGCATGCCAGTCATGGCATTAATTCAGTATATTTCGTCAACAAATTCCATAAAAACACCAGAAGCAACAAAGTTTTAGTCTGTTTTTTAAACCCCACACCTGTCTTTGGCACTCTATCCCATGCCTACAGCTGGACCACAAACATTTACTTAATTTCCTTATGCAGCTGGGCACTGTAGCTGTAAGCAGAAAATTATGAATTTTATCCCCTTTCCCTTAGTCTGTGTTTTGTTCTGTCTCCCGGTGCTCTTTTTCTCTTCTCTTTCCCCTCACCCCACACCGGTCACGGTGGGTGGCTGCCCCTTCCTGAGCCTGGTTCTGCTGGAGGTTTCTTCCTGTTAAAAGTTTTTCCTTCCCAACATTGCAAACTGCTTGCTCATAGGGGGTCATTTGATTGTTGAGGTTTTCTCCAGAGTACTGTAGAGGCTTTACCTTACAGTACAAAACGCCTTGAGGCGACTTGTTGTGATTTGGTGCTACATAAATAAACGTGAATTGAACTGAAGTGAATCTGGAGTAAACACACTACAGTACATTACTAATTTAGGCTGTGTATTGACTGTCAGTATTTACTGTAGCAGGACAGTATACGCAGTGCTGGCTTAATCCAAATAGAGATATATGGCTAATTTATGTGTTTTTATTGCATTCATGGCCTTAACTTCAAAAGATATTTTTTATGGTTGAGTCTAAAGCATTTATCAAGGGCAATTGATCATGTTAGGATGTCAATGATTTCCTTTGGGGATGTTTTTTGGAGTGGCAAACAATCCAACTTCGTAATTATTGTTCACTTTTCAAAGTACAACTGAAGGAGTAGAGCTTAACTCATATGTTTGACTTTGACCAGTCCTCTGTTTTTCTGCCACCTTGCAGCGATGGCAAATTTAAAATACACCACTCCAGGCCGCTCTTTGAAGGAGTGGCCCTTGTGACCTCAACCAGGTCAAGCAGCCCTTTGTGTGGCGTTTAAAGGTTAAGGCTGTTTGGAAGATGATGATATGTCTGCTGGGGATGATATGCTACTCATGCTTTTCCTAACATGACAAACAGCAGATTTCAGTTGGACGTCCTACTAAGTAATCACACACCTACTGTGAAAATGCATTTCAATCACAGCTTGCTGTTTACGCAGAAACTTTAAACAATGCCTTTTATAGCCCTTCACGATTTTTTTTTTATTTTACGAACGAGCCTATCCATTGGGTTTTATTTAACCGTAACAGTCAATTGGCACTAGAGTTGTTTCAGCTTGGCACAATTTATGATCACTCTAATTGCTCACCGCTCCCATCTCTTGGCACATATCTTTGAACGAACAAACACGTGCTGCGCTGTTTCTTCAACTGCACGTCGTAGGCCTAACAGCCCTTACTGGCACGATGAATTTGATAAATCCTCTTATCGCCCCGGGAGACAATTAAAGCGCATGTGACAGGGGTCCCTATCTCCGTTCTCCTCCTGTAGCGCTTCATTTAGAAGCCATTTGTCTCCGCTATGGATTTCCTATTTTTAATGGCGCGCGTATGCAGGGGTCGGGCCCGTGCTGAATAATAGATGTCTTTCGCTCCCTCTCTTTCCCTTTCATTCGCTCACTCGTTCATTTCCTCGTTGCACGGCCTCATGGGAAGGTGTCGGTGTCACTCCGGGAAACTAAGGTGCAGTGCTTCTGGTGCTCTCCAGATTCTGACAGGAGGCTATTCAGTCTAGCGGACAAGGCTTTTGGTGGAAGCGAGCAGCAGACAGTAAACTGATATCAACGGGCACACGTTAACCCTCAATTTCCCCCCTCCCACCTTCCCTTCTCCTCAGTAAAGGACGTTTATCACGGAAAGTGGGGCTGCTGCGCACTGAGGTGATATATCGCCCTGGCTGAGCGCGGATGAATAGACTAGTAATTATCCCGTTAAAAGGGTGGCCAGACAAAGAGAGAGCCTCGCTATAATTTAAATTGTTTTGTTTCCCCCCCAGTCGAAGCCTGGCCTGCTGACTGACATCATTGGAATGGGAAAAGTGAACCTATTTATAGCCTGAGACGTTCAGCTAATTGTAGAATTTAATAAGGTTTCTGGAAGAGTGGATTCTGTAAAAGCCAGAGGCCTGCACCTCCCTTCCACTCTGCTCTTATATCTCCTTCACATCTTTCTTTGGCTTTGCAGTTTTGCCTGCTCCCATATTTCTCTCTGCCTCTTTCACTAGAGCCTATCCTCCCATCTTGCCATCTTCTATCGAACCGTCTTCTTTTTGTGTGTCCTGACCTCTCCCCTACGCTTCACCTCCCAGTGATCCCACGATTTTTCTTCCCCTCCCTCATCCTGTTATCTGCTATCACATAAAATCAACCTTAGACTAATACTCTGCTCAGTTTGACTGTGTGTGATTTGGATTGTGTGATTCTCAACATGTCACTGTGGTTTAAGCTGTGCAGGGAAATGTGTGTGTGTGTGTGTGTGTGTGTATGATTACAACTGATGATGTGTCCAAGTGTGTGTTCATGTGTATGTGCTTGTAGTCTTGTCTGGTGTGTGTGAGACAGGGGTAATTGAGCTCAGAGGGTTTTCTGTCTTTGGTGGCAGAGGGGAAATTGGAATCTTCAGAATCCATTAGAGAGACCCTCTCACACTGTGTGTGCGCCTGTGTGTGTATGTGTTTGCTGTATCTCTGTGTATGTGTGTCATGTTTGCATGATTAGTGACAAAGAGACAGAGAGAAAAAGAGGTAAGTGTGTTGAGGGGTAAAGGAGCAACTGTATCAATGAGCATGCAGAGGATGGACATTATAACAAAAAATATATATATAATTTCACAAATTACCTGAAACCGTCTTGCTTGCTTGCTTTTGTTCTGTGCTGTGTGCTTGTGTGTGGAGTCCCCAGTGTGCATACGCCGGCTCTCTGACACTAACTGACTGAGTGCCTTCATAGACTGCAGGGGAAATTGGGAGAAGGAGCTGGAAGGTGAGTGGGGAGAGAGAGAGTAGGGGAACAGCAGGTAGTCAGCAGCAGATGGTCTCACGCTTCTTCCCTGCAGAGCTATCACTCTCCTCTTTCTCTCTGCACTCCTGCCTCATGTTCTTTCCTGCATCACTCTTTGGATAATGTATCATATCACCTCAGCGTCCTTGCTTATGTACAGTAGGGTATTTACTGTCTTGAGCTTAATTCATTTGTAAACCATGGTCTTTGTAAGAGCTACATATGCCTAACTAAATTTGTTATGGGAATTTCTTTAAGGTTTAGACAAATTCTGTGATTTTCTTAATTCCAAACCCATGAAAAACAACACTGATATGTTTATTGCACTAATACGGATTTGCATCCTAAGCTGGATGTTGCTTGTTTCTCTCTGGGGTTAGCGGTCATTATGAATTCATTAATGAAAGGTTAAAATTACATGAAAGGTTCCCTATATTTACATAGAAATTGTTTCCAGGGACACCTAACCAACTTTCACACATGCACTTTTCACAGGCACCGCCTACAGTGATACATGTGAGAACGCATGCAGTGAATCAGACTTTAGCTGGTCTTTACACTGCCAATGTAAAGCACTCACCCAGTGCTGTGGGTGAGCAGCACAGCTAAGCTTCTGTTCAATTTTCTGCTAGCCAGAGAGTGTCAGCTCTGCTGGCTCTCAAATGGCATCTCCCTTCTCTATTGTGCAAATAAGTCTTTGTTTTGCAAACAAATGCAACAACTGACATTCAAGTGAATTTTAAGTTCAATACTGAAGTAAAAGATGGGGCAGACAACATTTTTGATGGCCATTTTTTTATGGGAATAGGTCAGAACCCTTACTCTGTGTCTAAAATTCTGTATCAATACAGTATTTAGTAATTTAAAAATGTATGTGAGTTTTGTTTTTTAAATTCTGATTGAAACCTAATATGAACTTATTTCACAGAATATTAAAATATGCAAGCCTTGGACACTTTATTGGCATAAATATCCCACAAAGCAATGCACTACACTTTTTAAATAATTAGTTTGTTATCGGAAATGAGAACTGCAGGGTAATGCACTCTGTATCACAATATGGCTCTTAGGAGCTTATGCAAAG
>VUQJ01040163.1:0-21228 GCA_015108635.1 Andinoacara biseriatus | reverse complement strand
AACAAAAATTAACCCCCCCCCCCCCCCCTTATAATCCTTTGAGAATTTAGAGGAAAACATTACTGCCAGTGACTTATAACAACTGACCCCTGTAAGTCCTTGACGAATCCTTCCACTATCAAATCTGATGCTTCGCCTTTGCAGATAAATATTTGACTAGAAGCATAAAAAGTTTTCTGGCAGTATGAACATTGTGGAACAATATGCTCATTTTCTATCCACAGTGGCTAAGAAAGGAGCAAAAGAGAGAAGTCCCAGAAGAGAGAAAATCATGAAAGGAGGATCTTCATATTCACTGTGAGTTTCTGCTGTTCCACATTTTCTCCAGTTGTTGGCAGCAGAGGACTAAAGCTGTGATTCATGGCCTTATCCCAATACTCATTATAAACACCTCTTCTGCTGCATCCTCACTTCTTTAAGCACATCCTAGCTGAAACATAAAATGTTTATGCAGCTAATTTACTTGAGTGACAATGCGACATATTTTGACAACTGACTGCAATGTTACCACATTAACACTTAAGTAGTTGTTCAAATTGAACATATAAAAAACTCTATTACTGTAATGTATGAAACACTCAAAAGCATTGTTGTGAGCAGTCTGATACAGGGTAATTGCAACTTGACTATTTTAAAGTCTGTTTTTCTGCTTCTGTGCTGACTGCATGACTGCCCTTTCACATAGACACACACATCCAAAGCAAGTGCAAGAGAGCACTGGAAGCACACTAAAGGCTGTGCTGCATGTGTCACCAGCCTGACCCAGACTACACTTCCTTCTCACCAGACAACTATCGCTCTGCACAGACAAATGCATGCACGTGTGCGCACGCACGCACACACACACACAGCCGCTGGTAAGAGAGCCGACACCAGATGGAGGTGCTGACACAGACAGAGCTGATAACGGGGTTACCCTCATCATTTCCACTTACACCCTGACGACTGTGGGCCTCACATGCACACGTACACACACAGCCACACAAGTGAGTGTGTTATCTGTGGTCATCGGCACCCGCTCACGTCACACTCCTGTCGCCTTATCGGCACTTCTTTGCCCTGAGCTGTAATGCTCATTCTCCTGAGGGAAACACGGAGACAGCGAGACACAGGGAGTGTGTGGATGTGTGTGGCTGTGTGAATGCATATGGTACGTGTGTGTTGAAAAAGTCTGGTCGGGATGGATGGAGGAAGTGTGTAAAGATAGCCTGGGTGCAGAGGGCAGCAGACAGACACCCAGCCTGGCAAGAAAGATGGTGTGAGTGAGGAGGATGTGTGGTCTGATTACTGAGGTGAAAGTGTTGCCAGCCAGATGTGCTACACCTTTGTTGCTCTCCCTCGTTTCTCCTGTAGTTTTGCTCTAATTCTGTCTCGCTGCAGCAGTCTCCTTCTCTCACTAGCTTTGACTTCTAGCCCTTTTCTCGGCCCTATTTCCTTCCTGCTGCAGGGCCCCTCATTTCTTCATTCCGAACCAAAGCCGCTCTCACTCTTCTGCTGTATCCACATCCTTTTTTTTTGTAACCCTCTCAGACTGGAAGGAGTAGTTGTAAGCTGCATGAGCATCTACTACATCTTTGTCTCTCTTTTTAACTACTTCTTCCACCTCTTGGAGCTTGTCTGGCTCTCCCTCTCCTACACCTCCCGCCTCTCTCTGACCATTTAGCTCTAACAAGTGCTCTCATAGTTAACGAAATTTCCCTGTCTCTGCTCAAATTTCTGCTATTAATCTTACTGTCCCTTCCTCCACTTTTCATCCTCTCACCTCTTAATAACACTACTTCCCCTCCTCTCCACAGAGAAACAAGGTTTCCTGCCCACGTCTCTCCTCTTACATCTCTTCTCTGCTTTTCCTCTTCCTCCTCACTGATTCAGCCCTGTATTTTAATTTGCTAGCATTTAATCATATGCAGAGAAGAAGAGGGCAAGGAGGAGAACAAGGAAGAGGAGGAAAGAGGAGAGCTTGGCCAACATTTGCCTAAGGCTCTGCAGCCTGGATCAATAAGTGGTCTTAAGTTTATCTGATTTTTATCAGCGGAGCTGACAGAGGGGCAGGTCAATGGGCTGTGCCCGCGTCAAGTTGACCTTTTCAGGGACGATGGTGAGAGAGCTCCCCCCGGGACCCACACGGTCCCCTGTCACAGTCTGACTGGCACAAGTCTGTTGCTCTCAACGACAAAGTCTGCAGAGACGTCTATATCAGCGCTTGGTGCGGCTGACAGGGCCTGGCTGTTGTATTTATAAACTGTCCTTTGGCCGTGACACTTTGCCAATGATCGGGTCCTAATTTATGCAGGCAAATCTCCTCGGTGCAAAAATGAAAGCTAATAGAGTCATTAGCCGCTAATTCGTGCAGGGATACCTTGTATAAATTGGCTTACTTTGTAAAGCCCTCCCCTGATAATACCCCACCTCCTCACCCCACCGCTCTCCCACTTTCTCTCTCTCTCTCTCTCTCTCTCTCTTTCATCTCTCACTCAGACCATAGCATACCATCATACACACTCTGAGCACGCGTACATTATTTTAGTGCCTAAATGGTTGATGGTGTGTGTTTGTTTAATGGTGTGTGAGGCAAGACATTTAATGTGTGTGCGTATGGCACAGAGCAGAGGTTCGTTCCACCTCCGTGGCTTTGTTACATAAAATATACATACTCAATGTACCAGAGATGTAACACTAAAGCAGCAACTCTGTGCATGCATTAGCGGATGAACGTGTGTGCTGCCATCCTGCTGTCGCTGCCCAAAGCTGCTGATGTGTTATTGTGCCGCCTGATGGCTGATTATGACATTAAATGTTTATGAGCATTGATCAGCGATAGCCCCAAAGTGAGAGCCATTTCATATCCTCACTGGCCAATGCTTAACGGCATACTGATGGATGCACAATGATCTCCGATACGACGCAACAGGGAGACCTGCGCACGTTGCATACAAACACACTCACACAAACTTGTAGTCAAACACACGCTGCGTAATACACACACAAGATGCATGCATGGTCATGCTGTAATGCACAGACATTAGAGGATCCATTTTGCCATTTCGTTCATTATAAACATTTGTAATATTATTTTATTTGCGTGGCAATTATGGGGATAAAATCATTCTAGAAAAAAATGATACGAGAGCAAAGCTGGCAGGACATTTGATGAAGACTAAATGTACATTACATGATGTGTTTACAACTCCTCACCCTTTTAAAAGAGTAATTTGAAAGTTGAGCATTCGGTGGATTCTGCACATTCATCATCAAACACAAATGTGACAAGACGCTACTTTCTTTGAGTTCCTTATCTGTGATAGTGAGTTTATTAGTGTTAGAACCCAGTGTGGCTTGATGCAGTAAGTGTTCAAGGTTAAGGTGTGTGGGTTGGATTGGGAGGGAAGATGAGTCTGTAGCATGCCCAACTTTCCCGTAGGAGTTTGAGTCCCATTTGTTTTCACTTTGTTTAGCACCATAGCTGTAAGTCTTTTCTAAACCATAACCAGGTGTTCAAGATGCCTGAAGATAACCAGAGATTATTTTGCAAAATTCCAGTGTTTCCCTACTGCTAATCATTGTGCAATTGCAATGCAAAGATATTGTAAAAACTAGAATTTCAATGTAACGTTACATGAACATATTTCCACGATGACAGTCTTTCTGTATCAATGTTTTGGTGTGGCAGTAGTTATGATGTACATTAGTTTGTGTAACTCCTCCTCAACACTGTGAATTCAAGTTGCATTAACTTTTACACACACAAGACAGACAGGAAACAGACAGAAGAGACTTTTAACAGTTTCTGATTTTTTTTAACTCTACCAAACTGTAAGCAAAAATGAGAAACAGTGAATCTATTTCTTTTTTTTTTGTTCTGCCACAGATAATGCCCAGTGGTGGAATACTACTATGGCAGTTGGCACTTCACAGGTGTGGGAATGTTAGCGAAGCAGGGCTAAAAAAGAGCATGCGGAATCAGCAAAGTGCTTCCCAAGGAAGAAAAAAAATCTTTGAAGAAATCAGTTTCTTACTTACTTTATTATTGTTTCAGCAGAGGTAGGTAAAGTGATGATATGTAACAGGGATTTACAGACATGTTCATGAGTGCTGTGCATCATTAACAGGATGATCTCCAGTGATTTCCAATAACTACAAATTTAAGGTTTTAAGGTTTGCTAAAAAGCTGGACAAAAAGAAGCAATATATTATTCTTCCTGTAAAGTTAGTTATGGGAAAGCTGAACAGGTTTTCCATTTGACATATGCAGAAGCCTGTGGAGGATGACAGCTTTGTGAGAGAAAATCCAAAATTGCTGCATGTTTTACCTGGACAAGCTCCCATTCCTTCTAGCAGGGCCAGGAAACCTCCCACATATCCTCTTAACAGAATGCAGCAGATGGAAAGGACAATGTGGAATCACAAATTCAAATTCCCAGATGTTCTGGGAGTCATATAAGGGAATAAGATCACAGACTTTACTCTCCATTAAGGTAGTTAATCATCCACATTATTATTAACAAAATGAAAAACAGAAACAATTGTGCTTGGTTTGAGCAGGAGAGCTCTTAGACATGCTGCCCAGATGGTCATTAATCTGATCATCCAAACAAAAAAATCATCCCACACTTTCATGTCATCATGTGGAGCAATTTACATTCTGTGAGGTAAAAAACTTCCTTGAAATGTGCTACAAAGAAGTAGATTATCAGTTGATATGATCTGGATCAGCGATAATTTCTCATTCGTACTTGATGCCTGCGCCGGTTCGATCTGAAAACACGCATGGCGTCGCACTGAATGAGAATCAAAACATAGCTCACTTCATTGGAAAATGCCCCCACCCCCACCCAGTTTCAAAATGTAATCAAACTTTTCTCCGACTTCAAGGATTGGGAAATAAATAATTAATTCAGCCCAATTACTTAATTAATTATTTCATTAATCATAGGCTCACAAATTTCCTTCCCCTCCATTCGTCATTCGGCTCAATGGCTTCATTATGGATCAATGTGGAGCTGTCCCTATCAAGAGTCGCACTGTCATCGTCAAGATTAATCAAGATGCCGCCTGCATGCAGAATGGGCCTCAAAGCCATCTCTATGGTAACTAGCATTTAACACTGGGTGCAATCTGAAATTGTTGAGAGATGACACAGTGACTAAATGTTTGCATGAACCTAATGGTGTTTAAACAGAACCCCCCCCCGCCCACACACACACACACACACACAAAGTAAATGATGATTTTTTTTTTTATTTAATAAAAAAATTAGAAACAGAGTCTTTTTAGTTTTCTTCTTGATTTTTAATGGTGTATAAATTCTCCAGCACAAATAATATACAGGACCAGTCAAAAGTGTGGACACACTCACCCATTCATACGAATGCGTGAGTGTGTCCACACTCTTGACTGGTCCTGTACTACAACAGCCAACAGTAGAATAAATATGGAGTTAACTAATAAGCTGCGTAAATCAAACGAAACAAAAAGCAACAAACAAATGCACAAATCAAAAAGAAACAAGTGGAGTTTTACAGGCAGTATAAAAGCTTACAGCATACTTTAGTCTCTAGTTCAGAGAGGAAACCTGATGGAAAGTGAGCCGGCTGGAGCAAATGTTTGCCACTAAAAGTTGGATGCTACTTTGCATTCCTGACTGTAGTGAGAAAATTGTTCCAAGGCTGGAAAATGGGAGAGTGCATTAGATTTTTTTTTTTAAGAATTAAATACCAGCCCTATTAAGTGCTTGTAATTTGGTCTTCCAAGAAGACATACATCTTGAACTAGAACTTTGAGAACACTTTTGGCTCCAATATATAAACATAGAAGACACAGGTGCTCTGAAAAAAAAATATAATCATACTTAACACTCTTCAGGGAACAACTTTATTGCTGGGGGAGTTTATGATGCTCTGTTCATATGCATTCTCGCAATGTTTAATCACAGAGGAAGATTTAGCCACTAAGGCCAACTATAGATGGTTATTTATTCAAAGTATAGCAAAATAACAAAACATGCAAGAGAAAACTCATATTGGGGAGCACAGGTGAAAAAATAATAAAGTAAAGACAAAACAAAAATTCTGTCTCCTAGAGACACATACAGACACATGGGTACTGTAGAGTGTAGAATAGTGCAGTGTCAGCATGTTTTTCCTCTGCATGGTTTTCACAGGTAAAAAAGTTCAGCAAAGTAAGTTGAGCTTTAAAGTCACTCAGAAGTTAGTTTGAAATGACAATTTAAACCTTTTATTGGCCTGATGTTGTTGTTGATGTTCTCTTCCACTGGATAATATGTTCATTAACACCGGTTAATGGACACGTTAGCTGAAGAGAGCCACGCTTTCACTAGTGAAGGAAAAAATAAATAAAAATCAGTCAGTAGCCTCTGGAACAGCAATGAGCAGGATACAGCATAAACTGAAAGTTCATTAGTCACACTACAATTTCAGAGCTATAGCTGGTACTGTTTAACAATCTGTTGAAAGAGTAGGCTTCAAAGTGTGTGAAATTTGATGGGAAATAGGTTGCTTGACTAATATTTGGATATAAATATTTAAATTATGGGTTGTATTTCATGGTTTAAAGCTTAGCTTTTCATTACATGAGTTTCCTGTGGTCCAGAGGAAAAAGAGACTTTCTCACTCTGAAGACGTTAAAGCTTTGCAACTAACACTGACACAAAATGAAAAATCAGTGGCAAAGCAGGTCCAGCTTTTGGAGGACTTTGCTATTTGACTGTGCAAGGTAGCTACTATCTTTGCATTAATACGTTTGTGCATGAACAATTGGAATTTTGTGTATTTTTATATGAAAGTGTTGGTTTCCCAAAGAGGGCAAATGCAGGAGCTGCAAGACAAGAGAAGAGACAAGGGAGGAAGGGGGAGATCTTCCCTGTTTAAGTCTAAATTCCTCGTTTATTTGTTTGATTAATTTGCGAGACGCCGTGCTGTAACCTCGTTCTGTCACACGCCTCCTTCAGAAGGGTTTATTTTAGCAGGGCGGTAAGTGGCCCCATAATGTCACCGTAATACTGGGTCAGGCTTTTCCAAATGGAGGGATGGGACTGAGCGGGGGAAAGACAGAGCAAGGGATTTGAAAGTGTGAGATGAGAGGAGGAGGAAAACGTCCCTCGTTCATCTTCCGGAAAGTGAGTGTTAAAATAACACCTGGCCTGACTGAATTCACTGTGGGTGTGCTGGAAGTATCTGCACATCAGGATAACAGAAAGTGTCAGTGGATTTACATGCACACACACACACACACACACACACACACACACACACTCACTCACACACACACACACACACACACACACACACACACACACACACACACAACTGAAAAAAAAGGAAGAGAACACTTCAGATTTCAATTGGGAAAAATCGTGTTGGATATCTATACTGATATGGACTGAGAATGTGTTAGGAACAAAAGGCTGCCACATCATTTGATGGAAATTATTCTCAGGTTCTAACTTCTCAAAAATGAAGGTTTGCTGTTTTTCTCACTTTTAGAGCTTTGGAAAAAATTAATGTCTAGGAAATTAATTCATAAACCTCAGCTCCTGCCTTTAATTAATTAATTTATTATCATATTTGATTTGTTTGGGACATTTTATGGATTCAAAAGTAGTAAAAAAAAGAATAATAATTGTAGAAACATGAATCAATAATCAAATATTAAAAGCTTATATGTGCATAGCGATTTTTTTTCTTTTTGATTAAATAAAAAAATCATGAATGCTAGCTTGGAAAAACCCAATTTTGTTTGTTTTCCCTTATAATTAATTAATGTTGCCCAAGCTTTCAGTTACTGGCGCATCACCAAGTTCTCAGTCCTTCCTCCTCACTGCACTCTTTGTATGAAGGTGTGGTATGCTTTGAAGAATTCCACTGCATCACGATTCCACCTGCTTTTCAACTTCTCTCCACTCCCCCCACTTTTCTGAAGTTTCATCTTTCCTCTTGCCATAACTTGTTGCTTCCTCCTTCTTCAAAGCCAAGTCCTAGCTAATCCATCATGACTGATGGGCGCAGTGGAAAGGCTTGTCTGTGACTCTATCAATCATGAAATATCAGCTGTTCCTCTCTCACCTGCTGCTTGGCTTTCTGCAACACCAGTCTCGACTCATGTGCATGAGTGTGACGTTGGTTTGAGGGAAGTGCCGGGGTCTTTGACCCTGCAACTATACACCCCAGGACGGACTTTGCTGTACTCTTCTCAAGTTCAGGGTCTCAGTAGCTTAAGAGGCAGTCAAGAAATAACATGAGAAAGAACAAGGGAAGGTCAGGGCTTGTAAGGGCAGCCATAATGTCATCTGGTAAAATAATTAAAAAAAATAAATAAATCACTCCGCACACCAGTGAGCATTCGGTTTACTGCAGAATAAATTAAATGTTAAAAAATGTACTTTTTTCTTTTTCCATCTTGCATGCATGTTGTGGAAAATTTAGGGTCCGTTTTCATTTGAGTGTAAAGTATCTCCCACTCCCTCTTCATGAAGAGTGTTGTCTTATGCAGTTGTCAGATATCTATAGGAGCCATCTGTGGATTCGTTTCATGTAGCAAGCCAGAAGAGGGGCTGATTACCGTAGCAAGTCATAGAGTCCTGCCTCAGAGGGCAGCATTTGGGCATGTAGTTGAAAAGTAGGAGGTCTGGATTGACCATTTGAAGTCTTTGTGAAAAGTCTTGATTTTTGTTTTTTGACAGCACATGTTTTAAACTGTTATGCTTTTTGAATCACAGAAGGCCTTCAGTTTTAGTACTCCTGCTGTGGAAGCCTTGCTGGGATTTTGGAAAATTGGGCACTGTTTCATTTAAAGCTTTTAAACTTTTTACGCTCAAATGGAGTACCACTACACCAGGAGATACTGTGAATCTATGGTTTTCTTGGATGTGCCAGGTAGAGTCCAGAAGGGAAAGAAATTATTGAATAGATATGCAATTCAGTGGGCACAAAATTTCATTTTGGGCGTTTGTATTGTGAGACTGGGATGGTATGTTGCAACAACCACTCTGACTTTTTCAGCCTTCACAGTGCATATGTGGTATTTTTCACAGTCAGCTGCTACTGACTGAAAAGTGCAAAAACCTTTTTAAATTAAAGGTCACAGTTCAGGCTTGAACTTCTTATAAGAACACATTTTTACAAGCAAAATAAATTATATGGACAAAAATATCAGCAAATAATTATTTAAATGGGGCAATGATGCTGTTTGTGTGACCCTTCATTTAGTGCTTTGAAAAGTCTGGCATGGCAGAAATAAGAGGTCACTGCTTTGCTTTCCAGCACACTGTATCCTCAGATATGCATGTTATTTGGCAGGTATGTGCTTGTGAATGCACATCTCATACATGATTTGCATAACTTTAATGTGCTTTTGGTGAGAGATCAAATTCTTCAACGGGATTAGGTGATGTCTAATCAGTGACATCATGTTGGGCCAAATGCATAAACGTCTCATGCAAAATCATCACCAAGTGTTAGGTATACTTGAGGATCTGTTCCCTACTCCTTGTCCTGTGTGAGTGTTTATATTCAGGGTAGGACCAATACTGTCCTTTTCAGAGGTCAGGAATCTGTCAGCTCCTAAGTAACAGGACAGACACGGTATAGATTTAAAGAGACAGGGAGATGAAGAAAGAGTAGGGTTTGTTGCAAGGCTTTGTAACCTTTCCTTGAGTACTGGCACATCAAGTCTGTTAATCTTTACTTTTCATGTTACCTTTGTTGTGTGTTGCAGAGAAGAGTGGAAAAGAGGTCATGTCCAAAGGCTCCAGTGGTATGGAAGTCATCCTGGCTTCGCTAGAGGTAAGTCCACTAAGGCCCTTTTATCACTGACTGGTGCCGGTGTTCGAACCGTTCAGCATTTTTTCCATCGGGAACGCACGTGGTGCTTAGCCGAAAAACGGGTTCAACTCCAGCACCGCAAGCTAGCTGGTCTGGAACCAAGAACGAGTGACGCAAGCAGCAGAAGAGCATGACATCTCGACATAAAGTTTTCTACCGCTATTTCACTGCATGGTGTGTATTACATTAGAAAAGCAATGCGATTTTCATGGCCTTGAATTAGGTTGGATCCTAAGGCTAAACTTGCTGCTCTGTATCAGTTCATATCACAGATTAAAGAACGCAAAGTGCGTACTTGTCGGCTTGTTCTTAATAAGCAGTTCTTAATGTCATTCTAATGATATTGACTTGTTCATTAGAAAATGCAGCTTGAGATGCCAGTCTCAGGACAAAAATATGTTTTTGCAGTGCAATGCAGAGGCCACTAAGGTTTACATATTTTACTTTGAGAACATTTTAAAAAATATTACTGTCGCACACTAAGTGTAAAAAAATAAAGCCAGAAGTTGTCCTCAACTTGTCATGCAAAACTCACATTTGCCCAATAAGCCCAAATCACCACCCCACCACCATCGTGCTTGGCAGTTGGTATGGCCTGTTAGTGTTGATGTGCAGTGCATTAAGCCTAAACATCTCCACTTAAGACTCATCTGTTCAAAGGGCATTGAATTTGCTGGGATGTCCACTCATGGGAAGAGCAACTGTCTTGTTTTTCAGTTCTGTATAATCTCTCTTACTGTAGAATGATGGACTTCAAATTGTTTGGAAATGGCCTTATAACGCTTCTCAGATTGATGAGCAGCAGCTATTGCTCCTGTAAGATCATGGCCAATGTCTTCCTTTAGTTTTTAGAGGTTGTATGTGATGCAGCTCTGTTCACTTTGATCCCTGAATTTGGACTTAAATTGACATTATGCTGATAACACCCATTTCTCCAATTTGCTATACCAAATATCTATTTTTTAACACATGTAATATTTATGATTATTACAGAACAGCAGAGATGTTCAGACCACCCTGAACATCTTGTACATTCTTAGTGAGCTGCTGACTGTAGGTGAGTAGATTTTCTTTCTTTTTTTTTCACTAAATTAAAAATCTGTTCATGTTCTAATAACACACAATCAATAAAAATGTAAACAATTGAGTTTGTCACCAATAAATGGTTAAGTGGTAGTAAGTTGTACATTTTGACTCGATTAATGTGTGTGGTTCTGATGCTCTCCTGAACTTCTTTTCACCACATTTAATGTGGTTTTATTTGGTCATTTTCTTTCTCAGGCAGAGGTCGCAGGATTGGTGTGTTTGTGTCCAAAGGAGGAACAGGAATATTATTCCAGATTCAGATCACTGCCAGCAAAGAGCTGCCTCCCAGTGAGGAACTAATGCTGCAGCTTCACTCATTGCTAGCCAAGGTTGGCCCAAAAGGTAATGTCAGAGTCTAACACAAACACACACTCTGTACACCCACTGGATGAGCCAATAATTTTTTTTTTGTCTCTGTTCTGCTCTCATATGTGCCTGAAATATGTTCTTGTAACCAAAGCGAGTTATGTTTACATTAACACTAACCAGAACATTTAATGCTTTTTCTCACAGCACATGTATAAGGTTTGTTTTAAAAATATGTTAAGTGGTTCATTGATTATGTCCTTGTGAGTGGCCTTCTGTTTTCACTTCCTTTGCTATCATTGGTAAATAGATAACTTTAAGCCAAATGCAGAAAAACAACAATCAAAACAAAAAGATAAGCTGTCTGCTCAGCAGCAAAAGTACAGTAGAAGGAAGGTATGGAAAAACCTAATGTCTCTAGTGTTTATTTGCTGAGTGGTGACGTTGCAGCCTGTGTGTGTTCAGACAGAAAGTTTGGTGTGAAGGCCCGTTTAAGTGGAGCTCTGAACGTCACTGTCAACCTGATAAAACAGAATCTACAGAATGTTAAACTCCTTCTGCCATGCCTGCAGGTTCTCAGGGTTTATTCGGCCAACTGTAAGTACCTGTAAACTGTTACTTTTAATTTCAAGTTCAAGCAGAGTAGTCTCAAATAGTACCGAATCACCAAGGGCAACTGATAAAAATTATTTTGTGAACTCACTCTGCTCACTTATAAGTTGTGTTTGATTTTGTTTATTACTCTTACCTGAGGTTGCTACACTTTTGTATTTGTTTGTAAAGCGGTGAATGCTATTTCTTTGGGCAAGAATGGAGTGGTGGAACTGATGTTCAAGATTATAGCACCATACAGCAAGAAGAACACCAGCCTGCTCAAGTGAGTGTCAGTGCTGGCTCATTAGCAGACCTGAAACATCCACAGGTTACAACCTTAGTTTTGTCACATTTGCTATTTCACAGGCCATGTAATACATTTTTCGTGTTTCTAAATCTACAGGGTAGCTCTGGATGCTCTGGGAGCACTTCTCAAATCCAGTGAGTAATTGAACTTTGTGCGGTTTAATAATAATAATAATAATAATAATAACAATAATAATAATAATGCCTTACATTTATATAGCGCTTTTCATGGTACTCAAAGCACTTTACAATTTCGTGTACTATTCATTCACACCTCAATCACACTTGGTGGTGGTAAGCTATTTAAATTTAAAGTTGAGTAGCACTCACATTTCTCCTATGTACTCTGCTCTTTACTGCTTTTATTTTCATTTTCTCTCTGTCCCGCAACACAGTTGCAAAGTGATATGTACTAGAGGTTTCTCTTCTTCTTTTACTTCCCTATGCAGAAACTAACGCTCGCCGTGCAGTGGATGGCAGCCATGTGCCTGCCTTGCTGGCTCTGTACCTGGATTGGCACCGCAATGACACACGTCATCGTCACATGGTGATTCGCAGAGGGCTGCTGGTCTGCCTCAGGAACATTACCAATATCAAACTTGGGAGAAAGGCATTCATAGAGGCTGATGGCATGAGAATCCTCTACAACACATCTACTGTGAGTGAGAAAATGACACGTGAATGGCAAGCAGTTAAAGGATACAAAACAGCACCACTTTACATGTATACAGTTTTTGGATCTGAACTGCTGTCTGATTTCTCCGTGGCTTTGTTTCTAGGAGTGTCTGCCGGTGCGGACTCTGGATCCTCTGGTCAACACTTCGAGTCTCATCATGAGGAAGTGTTTTCCTAAAAACCGTCTGCCTGTGCCTACCATTAAATCAACTTTCCACTACCAGCTGCCTCATGTACCTCCTGTAGGGCCTGTGGCACAGCTGTACAGCCAGCCTCCTGGGGGTGAGAACACAGGACACACAAACACACACAGAGTTCACAAGAGTGTGCCACAGCTTATCACGGTCTATGTGCACACTTTCCATCTATGATTATATACTACTGACATGATAATATTGCAGTTGTAACTGCTAGATTCAACTTTTCATCCCATGCAGACTGATTAAAAAATATTAAGTGGTTAATGGCAACACTCTTGACACTGCTGCACACAATGTGCCTTACAGGAACAACAAGTCACCAGCTCAGCAGCAAGCCCTTAAAGAAGGGTAAGACGTACGTAATCCTCAGATTATATAGATTCACTATTTCTTTCTCATTCACCTCATGTCATACTTTACTAAACTAACACATGACATGTGTTGGTAATAAAGAGCACATTGCATAGGGCTTTCTTTCCACTAGTAGACATACTGTATGTTCTTGCATTTAACTCAGCTAATTTGCTTCCTACATTGTGTTCACATGCTGTGTGGTGAAATATTTGAGCTTCTTTCCTTTATTAACTTTTATTAACTAAAATTAAAATAAAAAAATGTATTGTTTTTCAAGGAGCACTGTTCTTATTTGAACATTGAATTTAGGTGCAGACATATTTCAATTTTCCCTACCCTTTCTTTTGTTTTATTGCAGAGGGTAGAATCAACCAGGAACAAACAGTGCTATACATCAGTTATGACAGCATTGATTGGTGTCAGTAAATGCCTCAGTCTGAAGTGCTGACTCATGTACATTCCTAAAAACATGACAGTGATCTGAGTAACCCATCCATGGAGAGTAGTTTGATTTATCAGCTCATCTTGAAATTGTATTTGAAGAAACATGCTCAGAATTTCTTCTTTCTCTTGATCACCCATCTCTTGAACATGGCTGCTCACATCTTTTTGTTAACATTTCCTCTGTTCTGGGCATAGCATTAAGACTCATTGACCCGAATCCTATTGGAGCTACTATTCTGGTCATGTACCGACCTCTTTCACAATTTCAGAATTAATAACCTCTCCTCTCCACCAGCGCGGGTAGAACACAAACAAAAATATCAGGTGAATAATTTTTGTGTTTGTGTGTGTGTTGCATCCAGTAGATGATGTGGTGGATGAAAGTGACGATAATGAGGAGACTGAGGCAGAATCCGATACAGAGAATGAAGAGGATGAGAAAGATCGCACTTTGGTAATACCAAGTGTTCACATGCATACGCCACATTTCACATGACAACATTACCCTGACATGTGGTAAACTTGCTCAGTATATTAAGTGTATTGCATCTGTGTGAGAGTTTAATCAAAATAAAATTTTGAAAGCACTGAGAATTGTAATATCGGTATATTATTGCTTTGTGGAACACAAAATCCTACATTTACATCAGTCATACCTAGTCATTGATAGCTGCACTTTTCTAAACTTCCAGTAAAGGGCAGTCATAAATTACTTGCCACTGTTGAACTCTAAAATGACTTTGTCATCAATATCTGACCAAAGAAAGAAGAGAACTAGAGAGGAACAGCCTTGACTTAACAAATCCAAATGTGTAAAGGAAGTTTTACTTCCTTTGTGTCCTGTCAATCAGAACGATGATATAGAAACGGACTTGAACAAGCTCCATCCTGTAAAGAGTCCTGGCCGTCCATTTGAAGAGTTGAGGGCCTACGAAAGATTCTTTTTGGAGCTATCTGAAGACTTTCAGGTTAGTGTTTTCTACATGGTCCTCATAGTTCTTCAAGACCTTGACTGCATGTTTACATCATATTGCATTATCAATAAGACAATTTACAGTGTCTTAAATGTTCACATACATGTCAGTGTGTTGTCTGTTCATCACATTTGGCAGCATATTAAGAAAATTGTGTTACCATTGTTTTAGTATTGTTGAACACATAAATACATACTATAAAACTTTCTGGCTGACAGACAGTCTAGAAATTCTTGAAAAAATAAACTGTTAACAATATATATCTCTCCTACAGGGGTATAACTTTGAAGGCTCAAAGGGTGCTTCTACCACTTCTTCATCAGGATCCCTTTCTTCATCATCAACCTCAACTCGATCCACTCGTCCAATTGTAGTGCCCACAGCTCAAGCTCTGTCCCCAAAGCACATGACTACACCAGGCTCTCAGGAGAACTGCAGTTCTGTCAAAGGACAACACACTCAGCCACCTGTCTCTGCCGCCACTCGAACCCCTGCTGCTTCTCTAGCATCTCTAGAACTTGACTCTATCCACCTCACCAAGGACCAAGACAATAAAGAGGAGGCCCACATTCCTGCCCCAGATGAGCATACAACCATGCCCTCCTTGAGGCATTCTCCTCAAGGCCAGATGATAGAACAGGGATTACCACATGCTCTAGATTGTGTCTCTCTAGAAGATAAGGGGTCGCTGAATGTAGGAGAAAGCTTAAAGGGAGTGAAACACGATGGATCTCCAGTCAGTGCTACAAGACACATACAGTCACCTTTGCTGTTGGGGGATATCGCTGCACGTCGTGTGGGAGGAGGAGGTTCAGATTGTGGATCAGAGGGTGCTGAGGATGAGGGAGGGGAAGGAGCGGTTCTGGAGGTGCCTGACACAGCCCTCCTCCTCCCACTGCATGACCCTGACCTATATGTGGAGATGGTGAAGGGGACGCATTCTGTACCACAGTACGCTGAAGTGGCTTACCCAGACTACTTTGGCCATGTAGCCCCAACATTTAAGGAACCCCTTCTGGAAAGAGTTTATGGTGTACAGAGGTAAGAACTCATCCTCATTAATGAGCAATGGAAGAATATTTGTCCTTTTAGTATGTTAAATCAGAATCAGAATACTTATTGATTCCAGAGGGAAATTCCTGTTGTTACAGCAGCATCCGTTTATAGAAAGAATAAAGAATAAAACACCTATAATTTAAATAAATTAAAACTAAAACACCCAGAAATATAAAACGAACAGATCAATTTGAAATCTATGCATTGTACACCTTTATACATATATACACATGATGATAATAATATAATCTATGCCAGTGGCTGATAATGATATGAATCTGGAACATACTGTTTATGTACACCTAGTATATTTACTGTATATGTACACCTAGTATATATAAATATATAGTATAAACATGTTGTTTTTTTGGATCTTATGCTGCAGGTCTAAGATATTCCAGGACATTGAGAGGTTAATTCACCCCAATGACATCCTGGATAAAGTAGTCTATGACTTGGATATTCCTAGGTGAGTCTAAAAGCTTTACACCAGTCAGGGTTAATGAATTTGTTTCCATTTTTTAGCATTTGCATTTAAGTGGTACTAACAGAGCTGCAGATACAGCTACATTTTCTGCTTTTTTTTATTAGAGTTGTGAAATTCACAAAGAAAATCATTTTAATTCATCATCTATAAATAATTTTTTTGGTTTCAGTTGTCCTGTAATTGAAGACAGTGGTGAATCACTGAAGTTTAACTCTCAGTTTGAGTCTGGTAACCTCAGGAAGGCAGTTCAAGTTAGGAAGTAAGTACTTAATACTCAATGGTACAGTGTTACTAAAACCACTTTAATGCGATATAATGCTGTGGTACGCTTTTACTGTGTTTGACTTTACTAAGATTAATGGCCTAAGATGTTCCAGGTGAGTTTTGTTTATGGATGATGATGTCTGGGCTCATGTTTACATTTTATTCTGTGGTATTTCTCCAGATATGAGTATGACCTTGTGTTGAATTCAGACATCAACAGTAATCACTACCACCAGTGGTTTTACTTTGAAGTGAGTGGCATGCGTGTTGGGACCAACTACCGCTTCAACATCATCAACTGTGAGAAGTCAAACAGCCAGTTCAACTATGGTGAGATGCACAATGGCATCCTGATTAAAAACACTAACAACCCGACCCACAGAGTTTTTTTTTGTTTGTTTGTTTTTTTTTACATTGTCTATGAAAGAGACGTGGAATTGGACTATATTAAAGATGCAGTCAAAAATGGGACTGTAATTTGCTTGAGCATTGCACAACATAGTTCAACTGTTGTGTTTGGTATTTCTCCCTGTTTGTGTGTCTTTGTCTGTGTAGGTATGCAGGTACTGATGTACTCTGTGCAGGAGGCAATCATTGGCAGGCCTCGCTGGGTCAGAACAGGAACAGACATCTGTTACTACAAGTAGGTACAATCATATTGAAATGAACCTGGGGAAATATTGAGGAGAAAATGAAACATTTTAAACCAGTATGGATTGCATAGGGGAAAATTACTGTTGTAATGCAGCATAGTATATCAAGTATGTTGTATTTGTATATATTTAGCTGTACAAGTGGCAGGTGACTTATACTCACCTGCCACTTTATTAGTTACACCTGTTCAACTGCATAACACAAGTATCTAATGAGCCAATCACATAGCAGCAACTCGGTGGCGTTAGGGATGTAGGCATTGTCAAGATGACCAAACTAAGCATCAGAATGAGGAAGAAAGGTGATTTAAGTAACTTTGATTGTGGCATCGTTCCTGGTGCCAGATGGGCTTGTCTGAGTATTTTATAAACTCTTCTGGGATTTTCCTGCATGACCATCTCTAGGATTTACAGAGAATGGCCCAAAAAAGACAAAATATCCAGTGAGCGGCAGTGCTCTGGGTGAAAATGCCTTGTTGTCAGAGGAGAATGGCCAGAGTGCCTTGAGCTGATAGGAAGGCAATAGTAACTCAAGTAACCACTTGTTACAACAAATGCATGCAGAAGAGCATCTCTGAATGCACAACACATCAAACCTTGATGCCTTTGGACTCCTGTGCACCTTGTGTGGAAGACCACACTAGGTGCCACTGATGTCAGCTAAGAACAGGAAACCAAGGATCTGATTTGCAGGATGTCACCAAAATTTGACAATAGAAGATTGGAAAAACTGCTGCAGCATTTGAATAGGGTCAGAATTTGGCATAACCAACATAAATCCCTTTTATAATCATTTTCTGATGGCTGCCTCCAGCAGGGCAAGCCGCACAAAGCTCAGATAATCAATATTCAATGAACATGACAACATGGTCACTGTACTCAAATGGCCTCCACAATCGCCAGATCTCAGTAGAGTAGAGGAGTTTTGGGATGTGGTGGAAAAAGAGGAGTCGCATTATGGATGTGGAGCTGACAAATCTGTAGCAGCTATGTGATGGTATCATGTCAGTATGGATCAAAATCTTTGAGGAATGCTTCCAGCACCTTGTTGAATCTGTGCCAGGACTAATTAAGGCAAAAGGGGTGCACTTCTCTAATATAGTGGCCAGTGAGTGTATTTCATCTCAGATTTTATATCTTTTTACAGAAGTTACAAGTTAGAGACTCTGAGATTAGTAGGATTTACAGTGTGGCCATTACTTTACCCCAGAGGAGAGACCTTGCTTTGACAGTTGTAATAAGTTACTGGCAGGACCAAACCTTTTCAGGACCTTTTGGCTCTTAACTGTAAATTGTAGGAGAAGGGTGAAAGAAACTTTACTACATACTATATTGCTAGCTGCCATGTCTTATAAAAATACCATTAAAGTGAGTATGTTGAATATTCCAATATCGATATTAATCCATTATTTACAACAGGCATCTTTACTTTAATTCATGCAACACCTGTTTTTATATCATCTGAAATAACAAAGCTATAACCTTCTCTTTTAGTTGGTTTTACTCAATTCAGATTAGGTCGGTAATATTTATGGACTAAGGTAGTCATTACAGAATATTGCTTCGAGTATAGTTTCCAGTTCTCATTCCTAGCATTCATTTCGATGTCTCATTATGGGATACGCCTCCCTGCGTATTCCTCAGAAGCATTTATCTCATTCCGCCAATCCTGATTGGCTGGTGATCGGGGTGACCATGCCAGGCAGAGCAACCCCTCCCTTAATTAGCCTGCACTACAACATAGTCATTATTCAAAAACCTCTTCTCGCTTTGGAGCATATCTTCTTTTGCTTGCCTCTCCCCGAGTCTTCACCATAGACCAGGGCATCCTACCACCTACCCTCCGCTAAGGCGGTCATCCATACGGTTTGGCACTCCAGCTAACACCGTTATTATTGCTGTAGTTAGCAAATCAGCTAACACGCTGTCATCATAGTTAGCAGTCTAGCTAACGATGATGAACCCATCATTACCTCACACCAGAGGAAGCAGAGACTCTGGGACTCGATCACCAGGTCTGCTCTTGCTGCCTCGGGCTGGAACATGCCCAGCCCCCACTGAAAGTCTCTGTTTCATGCGTGCACTGTGCCCGGTTCACCATGAAGAGTCTCCGGCGACGGCTAGCGCGCCAAGCTAGCTTGTCGGGAGCGGACCCTTACTTGTCCACAGCCGGGACTGTGGCAGATGGTGGTGACAAGGAAGGAACCACGGAAGCCGAACCATGCGCTGGCACCAGCTGGACCTAGCTACAGCGGCACTGTTCAGTGGTCACCACGGATGTGAGCCTGTCCGGTTGGGGCGGTGTCCACGAAGAGCGATCTGTGAGAGGTCTTTGGAGCGGCACTCTCCAACGATCCCACATAAATTATCTAGAGCTTCAGGCGCTTTCTCCCATTGCTACAGGGACATCATGTCCTTGTAAGGACCGACAATACAACGACAGTGGCTTATATCAACCCTCACGGGGGGCCTGCGTTCACGCCAGTTGCATATACTGGCATGCAGACTGATCCTGTGGAGCAGCAAATGTTTCCTGTCTCTGAGGGCGATGCACATCGCGGGATCTCTTTGCTCTCTTTCTTCTATTTGCGCGATCAAAGCGCGCCTCTCGGTGTGGACACGCTCGTGCATGTTTGGCCACCCGTGCTTCTGTACGCTTTTCCTCCACTGGCGTTAATATCTCCCACTCTGTTCAGAGTGAGGGAACATCACCACACACTGATTCTGATAGCTCTGCTCTGGCCGGCAATGCATTGGCTAGCGGAGATATAGCAACTTGGCAACTCCCGCTGCGCAGAATTATGCTGTCCCAACCACGGGGGTCGATTTTCCACCCACATCCAGAGCGCCTGGCACTTTGGGCCTGGCCTGTGATTGGGTTAATCTGAGTATGGTGGACCTTCCCCATGGGGTGATTAACACTATTCAGAATGCTAGGGCATCCTCCACCAGGTCTCTGTACAACAGTAAGTGGAGGGTGTTTGAGGACTGGTGCTACAATAAGGGTCACATTCCCTTTCAGTGTCCAGTTGGCCTGATTCTGTTATTCCTACAAGACTTGATTGACAAGTAAAAAGCCTTTTCCAGAGTCAAAGTGTACTTGGCTGCCATTGCTGCCTTCCATATGGGGTTTGGTGATAAAACAGTTACCCAACACCCTTTGGTTTGCCGTTTTATGAAGGGGACCCACAGGTTACTCCCTGTCTCCAGGCCACTGGCACCCCCCTGGGATTTGGCAGTGGTTTTGGATGGGCTCTTTGGCCTTCCATTTGAGCCTCTACAGGAGACTGATTTAAAGCATCTGTCCCTGAAGACTGTGTTGCTGCTGGCTTTAGCCTTGGCTAAGCATGTCAGTGACATTCATGCTCTTTCAGCACACCCCTCATGCACTCAGTTTGCCCAGGGGCAGGCTAGGGTGCTGCTGAAACCCAACCCGGCATATGTGCCTAAGGTGGTTGGGTCATATGTGCCGATCACCTTGACAGCATTCTCCCCGCCTCTTTTTTCTTCTGATGAAGAATAAAGGTTCTGAGAACCGGGGTTAGGCAAGTAACCTAAATGTCTGTGTAGATTCTCAGTCATCCAGGTCATCGTAGTCTCTGGACTGGACTTCTTTTTGTTTCTTGAAGACATTTCGCCTTTCATCCGAAAGGCTTCTTCAGTTCTCAGCCAAATGGTGGAGAGACCCAGGGTATTTAAACCCCTGTGGGCGTATTCCCCTGGAGGTGTTTATGACCCTCTATTGTTCATATGATTAAACACATGTGCCAAGGTGTGAAGGGGTCGTGGGTTATTTCAATCAGTGGTTTCAGTTAAAACCAATAAAGGACTATGCTCCATTGTTCCATGTGGCCTGTTGGAGTCGCTGGAGCAAAGGTGTGAATGGGGGTTGAGACGTCTGGGAAGGGAGCTCAGGACAGCACTGTAAGCAGGGGGAAAGTTGGTGGCGTAATCCACCTCCTCTATTCAAAGATGGTTGTTCACAGTGGA
>VUQJ01040157.1:18464-29391 GCA_015108635.1 Andinoacara biseriatus | reverse complement strand
TTATTATTTTTATTATTTTTTTTTTTTTTTTTTTTACCTCTTTTTTTTTTTTTTTTTGCAGCATTACTACTCCCCACTTCCTGCACACCTTCTAATCAGAGTTCTATTTTTTGCAGTTACACAGTGCTACAGAAGGACGTCCGCGAGCTCGACAGCAGCTGCCCTCCAAAAGCTGACGCAAGCCTCAAACCAGGTGAGTTTTAAGTCAGTCCTAGAGAAGAGGTGCGCAGCAAAACATGCCTTTTTTCAGATGTCCGTGGGCTGGTCTGTGCGCTGACACAGTCGGCAGAAAACACTCGCAGAGTGGGCTGCAGCGAGGACGACCAGAGAAGTTTTGTTTTTGTTCTGGAGAGTGCAGCAGTGGAGAGCTCCTGTCACTCTTCGGTCTATTTTTAATTGAAGCCCTCACCGGGCTTTTTATAAAAGTGCCCCCGTTTTTCCTGCCACAGAGCTCGTACTCTCTCGTAATTGCACATTGCAAACAGCTTCGTATTATCCCCGTCTTGGTATTCACAGGTGGTTGACTCACAACTGTGATATTTTCCGCATTACAAAAGCGTAAAACAAGCATCTGCCGAGGTGGTTAGATGCTGCATAAACCCACCTGTGACAATGTGGCTGAACGGCTCAGCTGCTGTGCGTCACTGCAAACAGACAGATTTTCATGCTTTCGTGGTTCCCGGTCTTTTTTATACTGTAGCTTTTAGCTAGGCATATTATTATTATTATTATTATTATCATTATTATTATTATCATTGTTAGATTTAGTTTAGAACGTGTTTTGAAGGTAGAAATGTGTTTTTTAAACATGCACTGTGACAAGTATTCAGGATGCTTCTGTACACATGTTGCACAGCTCTAAGCAGCCCTTATGAGGCTCATTTAATGCGCTTCTTCTGTGTGTTTGACAGCGCTGGATGCAGCCCTGGAGTTCCAGAGGCAGCTGGTCGTGCCCAGCATCTGGAAGACAGAAGTGAAAGAGGAGAGTTCCAGCAGCGAAGAGGATGACGACGATGAAGAGGAGGAGCAGGAGGAGGATGCAAGTGGTGAAGAGGAAGAGGTAGAGGCAGCAGAGCGCACTTATTCTTCAACTTCCTAGATATAAAACACACAAACAAAAGAAACATGATGCTCAGCAACTGTCTTGTTTCCTGTCTACAGGAGGAGGTGGAGCCATTCCCAGAGGAGAGGGAGAACTTTCTACAGCAGCTCTACAAATTCATGGAAGACAGAGGTGAGAGCAGGTGGTGATGACATTGCAGGGTTTCATCATTTGTGCAACAAGTTTTGAATTTTTCTTCATTTTAAAGAATTAAAAGTGAGCTTAACATAAAAATAAGATAATACAGTTTATGTTGTACATCTATTTATGATCTGTTTTGTTTTGTTTAATTTTTTTCCCCTCTCACAATCGCTGGTGTAGTTTTAGTCACACCCTTTGCTGCGTGCATAACACATTTTTTTGGAGCTACAAGTATTTCTTTACACATTTTATCTCAAGTATCTCTGTGGGGCTGCTAAAGTGGACTGAAGGCCAATAACGAACTAGTTAGGAGGACTGTTAAGATCATTTTAATTTACTGGATTATTTCCTTCTCATGCTGTTTTACATTGATTTGTTTACACTGTATTGGTTTCACTCTGGTGCAGTTATTAGAGTTTGTTCAGGTTCAGATTTACACAAAAACATACGATCGGCTTAAACTGTAAAAGAAAAGGTTAAAATTAGCTCCACCTCTATTGACACCATGATGCTAATTACAAATGAATGCATTGGTATAAGACATTCAGTACTCTATACTGCCATATAGTAAATGTTTTCTCCCATTTTGCTTTTTGAAAAAAAAAAAAAAAAATATATATAACTAATAATTTTCGGACAAACATGCACTGCTGCTTTTCTTAGCACATCGACCTGTGCCTTCTGTTATTCCACTTCAGGAACTCCCATTAACAAGCGGCCGGTTCTGGGCTACAGGAACCTGAACCTGTTCAAGCTCTACAGGCTGGTGCACAAACTGGGAGGTTTTGACAATGTAAGTGCTACTTCACTGACACTTTCCCTGAGAGTAGCCTGATTTCAGTCACTCTTGTTCTGTTTGGTGTTGACTCACTGAATTTGTCTTCATCTGTCTCCCTCTTTGAGCAGATTGAAAGCGGCTCCATTTGGAAGCAAGTCTATCAGGATTTGGGAATCCCTGTGCTCAACTCAGCTGCTGGCTACAATGTCAAATGCGCTTACCGCAAGTACGTGCAGATGCTGCCTTTGCAGTGCGAAAGCTTTTAAAATGCAAAATCCTCAAGAATCAATTTAGTTTTAATCTTTGTGTGATTAACTTTGAGTGGTGCAGGTGTGTTGCTGTGCGCATATGCTTTAGAGGAGCAGTAAGATTAAACTTTGGAACTCTTATTGGACATGTTAAATGTCTCATCATGCAGGTACTTGTATGGATTTGAGGAATACTGCACCTCAACTGCCATCACATTCAAAATGGACCTCCCTTTGAAGCAGGGGACCAAGGGCGAGGTGAAGTCTGAGGGGGAGGCAGGGAAAACAGCTCCCACATCGCCAGGCTCTGAAGAGCAGAAAGCTCAGGTGGACGGAGAACCTTGCAGTGCACCGCCTGTCGTCTGCAAGGTGTGTTCTCCCCGATGGTCTCTACTGTTGGATATCCATCCAGGCAGAACAATTATTGCAGACTAATTTCTTCACGCCTGCCATATTTCTGATAATAAAGCGTCATTCTCTCACAGGACGAGAAACCTGATTTGTCTCGGAGCAAAATGGAATCCGAAACATCCAAAACTGAGGGAAAAGACGATGGCGGTGGAGACGATGTCGGTGGAGACGATGGCGAAGGCGGCGATGGCGAAGGCGAAGGCGGCGACGACGACGACGACGATGATGACGATGAAGAAGCAGACGGTCCCCACAAAGCTGATGCAGACGAGGGTTCATCGACGGCTTGCCTCGGAGCCGAGGATGAGAAGCATGAGTGTGATGAGGAGCAGGAGAGCAAGGACAGCTCTGGGTAGGTGCACTGAAGGGATGGTCCCCAACACATCATCAGGGCACAAACATGAGCTCCAAGCAGCGCTCCTGCATGGCAAAACTATTCAGTCTGCAAAAAAATTAAGAATTTAAAAGTTTTCCATGCAAAGGGACTTGAGGTATATGCTCTCCTTGATTGCGGCACAATGCTAGAACACCATTAGCAGAGGAGCAGTGATCCTTCTGACCTTAATGGCACTAATACGCCATATACTCTACCTGCTAACCAGAGAGAGGAGAGCTCTCCTCTCTCTCTCCTCTAACTAAGCTCTTATCCACTGCCCTTTGTGCTATTATTACTCCTTGTTGCTTAGTCGACATCGGCTGGCAGAGATATCTTAGAGCACCAAAGCCTGACTGCTACCTTTCACCTGGCATGTCATGCTGTGCTTTCTCTCTCTGTCTCTCTTGCTCGCTGGGATTGTTTGGCCATGGCGAGCCTCACTCACTCAGCAGACACAACATGGCTGTGCTCTTCTTGATTTCTGCCCTTTCCTGATCCCTGTCTCTCTTGCTCGCTCTCGCTCTCTCTGCTCCCTCCTCCTGTCTTTTTTTCTCTCATCTTTTTTTGGCTTTCAGTGTTCAGCTTTATTAAATGTCCCGTGTGTGAATGTTGTCACAGATGCATTAACCTTCTAGTAAAATAGTGCTTCAGATGCCTCCATCGTTGGTAAATGAATCTTTGTACAGTTTGGTCTCAGCCGTTGCATTTTCCCCTGTTGTTGCCTGTCTGCAGTGTCTAGATTAGTGCCGTCTGTCCAGTTCAGACCTGTTTGTCCAACCTCCAGAGTGACAGTTGTGTTGTTTGGACTGCTGAGCACTAGAAAACACCTTCTTAGTTTACTGCAGTCTATATGTCTGACTGAAGGACTGCAAAATTCCTGCACCTGATGACAATCAGCTACCTAAGCTGTTGGTCTCTGTAGTTTATATCAACCATGGCCAAAGGTACCTGCTGATAAAGACCATTCGTGACCTTTGTGACAGTCAGAAGGTTCCCTGATCCTTTGGCTTTGTCAGGATCAGCGCTCCTCGCAGATTATGCAGGGACTGTGAGAGTTTACAGATCCACTTGGTGGACAGCCCACAGGCTCATCTGATCTGAGCTTTTCTGATCATATCAAACCTGTTTGATGTTTACAGGCTGTAATCTGGATCAGGCCGGTGTTGTGTGAGGGTTGCGTTTTCATTCCAGCCTCGGCAGAGGTGGTGTGTAGCCATTGAAAGCTAGTTTACTGTGAGTTTAAATGAGAGAACAGTGCATTAATAGCAGAGACTGGTGAGTTATGGTCGAGCTCTTGCCTAAGAGGTGTTTATCTTTGTGATGAAGCGTTCTCAACTGCTCTATGGAAAAGTTCACTTGGACTGTTGACATTTTGGCTTCTATTCATATTAATGAGCACTGAAGTTGAGTTGTACTTGCAGTATTTTGAGGAAATTCAAAGTCTTAATCTAGCTGATTTTGCTCTGTGAAACATTACAAAAATACAAAATGTTTAATCACAAAGTGCTAGAGATTACAGATTCAATTTATTATAAATGTCATCGGGAAATCTTTTACAATACAGAACCAATAAATATCATTTTTAAGAAAAATTATTTACATAGTTAGAGATTACTTTCTGTAAGGTGTCCACATCTTGCACCACAACCTTGTTTTTTCCATCAGCGTTTTTAAATATCACTCGGCTCTTAGAAATTAGCCGTTGGCAGAACGCACACACTCTGAGTTAGCTTTGGGGAGGGCGGTGAGGAGTACTGTGTTGTAGATGTTATTTGTTGCAGCAGGCCATATTGGACCTCGCGGCAGCCATGCTTCCTCTCAGTGCTGTAGCCTCGCTTTTAAGTTGCTGCGCTGCCTGCCACTTTGCGCTTTGTCGTGCTAACCCGCCTCTGCGGCCCCCCGCACCTAAAACACTTACTGACACTCCTGCACCGCCCGTACATCTCCTGATTGTTTCCCTCTAGCTCCTTCTCGTGGCTGCTTTGTTTCTTTACAGTGTGCGTATGAGTGTGAATGAAAATTCCAAGTGTGTGTGTGTGTGTGTGTGTGTGTGGGGTTAGACAGCATAACAGTAGTGTAATTTCTTACGATCATTAATTTTTACTATGAAAGAATGAAGAATGATTATTTGTTTTGTGCTGAAACACTTCATGTACTGTTCTTTGACTGGCTTTCTGTTAATGATGCAGTTTGCTGTACATTGGACTAGACCTAAGGCACTTAATGTTTCTGTGCAGATGAAGGAGTAGTGTTGTAATGGGACAGGGAAGGCAAGGGTGGAGCAAATAAATTAGAAAAACAGGCTTGTTAGTAGCAGGCAGCGAGTTGGGTGGATGGGTGAGGGTGGGGGCTTTGTGGTGTTATAGCCTAGGGCCAGGAAGTGCTGAACTGTTTTTCTTGCAGGGATGACAGCAGTCAGGAGGGGGAGGAAGGGGAGGAGTTTGAGTGTTACCCCCCGGGGATGAAGGTGCAGGTGAGGTATGGGCGAGGCCGCAATCTGAAGACGTACGAGGCCACTGTGAAAGAGGCAGACGTGGAGGGGGGAGAGGTGCTCTACCTGGTGCACTACTGTGGCTGGAACGTCAGGTAAGACAGGACCTGGGGAGAAATCACCTAAACGTCTATTTTCACCCTAATTTAAAAAACAAAACAAAAAAAAAAACATCTTTTAACTCATGGGATCACCGCCTACATGGGTGTCCCCGCAGCAGTAACCGATAACATGCCCTTTCTCACAATTCTGCTTCATCTTATCCAGTCCCATGGTCAGTGCTCTGATTATGGAGAACACTGGGCCATCTAGTGGCGGAAACAGAACTGAGTATCGGGTTGATGCGGATTCACTCCTCAGCTTCCTCTCTCAGTTTTGACCAAATCCCCTGTCTGTCTGTCCCCCAGCTGTCTGTCTCTCAACCAGATCTACAGACAGGCTGATTTTTAACCAATTTAACTCTTTTAACGACCAATCAGTGGTTTGTTTGCTAAAAACAAAAAACAAAAAAAACAAACAAAATCCTTCAAAGGGACATTTGAATGTGAGCTAACCTTTGGATCTCTGAATGGCCAACCTAAGTGCTGCTACACTCACCTCTACCTCTCAACCCTCTCCCCCCTCCCCAGCGGGTCAGGGTTAACGCAGTGTTGAGTAGAGTGTTAGGGTACCATGACACAGAGGTTAACTAGTGCAATCGGCATTTCATCGTCTCAATGTTGTTGTGTGGTCCTCTAGCACTCTATAAAAGACAGTGGGATGTTCTCTGCATTGTGTCTGTTGTGTGTGATGTTGTGAAACTTTCCATCCGCCCCCCCCTCCCCTCCTCATATGACCCACTTCCTCGGTATTGTGTGAAATCTACTGAATATGATTTGTGTGGTGGTCGGTGTTAAATCTTGTTTCTTTCTTCATCGTAAAAGGTTGTCTTTTTTCCACATAACACCATGGGATGGGATTTCTTCTCTTGCTGTTGAGGCTAACTGTGTCACAGCAATATGTTGGGGTCAGACAGTAGAAGCGTCTGTGTGGTGGGTGGTGTGAGAGAATATTTCACAGCTCCTTTCAAAGTCCTAAATGATGAAACTCTTTTCCCGTCTTTGTACTTGATTTTTATTTATTTATTTATTTTATATATTTTTTTTTTTATATATATAGATATGATGAGTGGATCAAAGCAGACAAGATTGTACGACCCGCCAATAAGAATGTGCCAAAAATAAAACACCGCAAAAAAATAAAGGTACGACACTGGAGAGCTGGTCACTTATCAACTTTAAAGCTGGTTTGATGTGGTGGCGTGAGAGACTGACTTATGTTGACTTCTGACAGAACAAAACAGAGAGGGACAGGTTGGAGAGGCTCGATGACAGAGAAGTCCTCGGCCCTTCGTCCAACGCTAACCGCGTCCCACGCTCCAAATGTGGCCTGAGCCAGGATGTTTTTTCCAAGATGGACGAGGGTGAGGACAAAGGGACTCAGCAGTCTCCAGTCAAGTCTATAGAAATTACTTCTATCCTCAATGGCCTGCAAGGTAGCAACACTCATTAACCTGTAGTCCTCATGCACACTTACAGCAGATTAGGACAGTTTCACTCACCGATGTATGTTATTGTGTCCGTTTATGTCCTGCTGAAGCTAATGTAGCTCTGTTCTGTTCGACTCAGCCTCTGAGGTGTCCACAGATGAAAGCGAACATGAGGATGAGGAGGGAGAGCATAATGAAGAGGATCAGCCAGGTTGCCACCTTAGAAAAGTACAACCAGAGCCGCTCCAAATATCAGAGCACTGGGAGAGCGGAGCCCCGTCTGAAGGGTCCAAACCGTGTCCAGTCACAGGAAAGAACCAGGATGCTGTCAGTGTGGAGAACACCGATGCTGGAAAGCGCAGAAGCCAACTGGAGTTGGAAGGAGAGGCGAGCACCAGAAAGAGGAAAGCTGACAGTGCAGGAGAGAGGACCTCAAAAGGTCAACCCAAAGCTAAGACCAGGAACACTAGGAGTGGCGAATGGCCAGCTGGAGGCTCTCCTAGGAAGGTGGAAGAGAGAGCAGCCGCTCCTGAAGAGGAGAGGGGGGCCTCATTTAGCAGCAGCTCAGACGACGAGGGCGCCGCTCTGGCTGAGGCCCAGACTGAGGAAAGTGAGCGAAGCCGCCCGAAAAACAAGGGGTCACCTACCAAGAAGTACAACGGAGTGAAGGAGAAGACCAAAACCAGCAGACAAGCAGGCTTCTGGGAGATTCCTGAAAAGAGAGCCAAAGTTTCTGGGAATGCAGAGGAAAGGGCAGCCGTTCGCCCTAAAGGACAAAAAGACGTGTGGTCCAGCATCCAGGCTCAGTGGCCAAAGAAAACTCTCAAAGAGTTGTTCTCTGATTCGGACACAGAAGCTGCCAATTCTCCTCCTCCACCAGTGTCCTCGTGTATGGAGGAGCCGAGTGTCGAACAGGATGCGAGACCCGAAGACGACATCTCGCAAGAGCAGATGGAGACTGAGAAGCTTCAAGAGTTCCCAAGCAGCGGGAGCAACTCTGTACTCAACACGCCACCGACAACGCCGGAGTCCCCCTCAGGAGGAGGAGGCAGTGCTGTGGAAGAGTCTGGTCAAGCACAGCCTTCCTCCCCGCCACCATCTATACCCCCCACCTTACCTACAGAGCCCGTTTCTGACACTCTTCCCCCAGGACCCATACAGGAGGAAGTGACAGGCGGGCGCAGCGAGACAGACAGCAGCACAGTGGAGGTGGAGAGTCTAGGAGGGGAGCTGCAAGAGCTTCCTCAGGACGAAGGGGGGAGTTCCCCCTCAAAGGTGTTCGACGTGAGCCTCTCATGCAACAGCAGCAGCAGCTGCAGCCTCGAGCTGAGCAGCAGCAGTCAACAGGAGAGTGAGCAGAAGTCCAAAGGTATGAGCAGCCGCAAATCTCCTTTAACAGGTTTATTTTTCAGTGACAGAATTCATTATTTTTCTTCAGGATGGAATACTGAGAAACAGAGGCTGACAACTCATTTCACAGTCTGCCTGTTCCCTCATCGTCTTCTTGCTATTTCTTTGTAGCGTCTGCGAGTCAGAAGCGACAGAAAGAATCACAGACTGGTGGAGCCTCAAAGAAACACAAGCCAAATCGCAAGAGCCTAGGTGTGCCTCCCAAAAAGAACAGGAAAACAGGTAAGAACAGCTGTCGATGGAACTGATGACACCAACTAACGTTCTCATTTTCAGTGCCAGCAGTGCTTTTATGTGTTTCTGTTTGGTTTATTAACCCATTTGCTGGTATCATATAACAGATACCAGGTAGGAGAGGAAATGAGGTGTTTCCTGTTCAGTGCATTTTCTCTTTCTTTTCTTCAGCCAACAGCAGTGATAGCGAGGACCAGTCTGTTGTTGAGGGCACTGCCAAATCAACTGCCTCTAAGAACAACCCATCGGAGCTGAAGGCTGCCACTTCACCCAAATGTCACGGACGATCTCCCCCTTCGAGCCATAAATACCACAAGCAGGGTGACGCAGACCACACCCAGCACCGAGACCACGGAAGATCGCCGCGTGTGTACAAATGGAGTTTTCAGATGTGTGAGTATACAGCCCATTTTAACCAGGTGCTTTCTTTCTTTTTCTTTTCGTCAGCTCTTCAGTACTTTCTGATTTGATTGAATTGATCCTTTATTTTGGTTCCTCTCAGCTGATCTGGAGAAGATGACGAGCCTGGAGAGAATCTCATTCCTTCAGGAGAAACTTCAGGACATCAGGAATCACTACCTCTCCCTCAAGTCTGAGGTTGCCTCTATTGACAGACGACGGAAACGCATGAAGAAGAAGGAACGGGAAAGTGAGTCAACTCTTCATGCTCATTGCCAGGAATAATGGTGACCGCTAGCTAGGTTCCAATAAGTAATTTAATAAATCTGGTTCCCCATTAAAACTAGCAAAGGAGCAAAACAGGAAGCCGCATGCCACAAAAAAGAAAGTTTACCTCAACACTGACCACAACCAATCACTGCTTCTGCTCTGCAGGCACAGTGGCCGCATCCTCCTCGTCCTCCTCGTCGTCACCGTCCTCCAGTTCCCTCACTGCAGCAGTCATGCTGACGCTGGCAGACCCTCCAGTATCATCCTCATCCTCCTCATCTCAGAACTCTGGGGTATCAGTGGAGTGCAGGTGACAGGATGAGCCAGCAAAGAGCCACCGCACGAAGCACTTAACCAGCACCCTGGGGACAGCACCCCAATTCCCTTTCAACAGGATGGAAAAGTCAACCCACATACTGTAACTACGGGGGCACAAAAAACCAGACCAGAGACAAAAAAAGAAAAACAAAACACAAGAAACAAGCACTATTTTTTACTGACAACTGTTTCCTTGGCAAGCTAATGGCACTTAAGTGCACTTTTATGAAGATTGTGTAAGGGGGGGTTGAAATTGCCCCCCCCCCAAAAAAAATTATATATATATATATATATATATATATATAGATATATATAGATATATATAGATATAGATATATATATATATATATATATATACACATATACACACACACAGAATTATCTTTTGCGCTCTACTTAATTGAACATTTACAAGAATTGTTTTTGCAAGCAATAATTGTTTCCATTTGATAAAGTTGTTTTGCAAAGGGATGATTTCCAGTGAAGACCCCTCTGTCATCTGTCCTCGTAGCCCAACCTGGTGCAGCACACGCTCGCCGTGTTATTGTGGGGAATCTGGAGGAACGCTGCCACACTGGCATTAAAGGCATGGGAAAGGTAACTTTGCTGTCTCATTTTTAAAAACAAAACAAAAGAAGACAAAAAAAGTGGCCTAATCATGTGGATGAGGATGCCCTTCCCATGTACAGGCGCACGCTCCTGTACATGCTCTGAATCAAGTAGGTGGTGATGGATAAGGTTTCAGAACCATTGTATGTCCACTGATGGCCTCAGTGGATCGTAAGGAATGATACTGTAGTGCCTTTTTGTTCTTCTCCACGGGGCACTTTTGAGAGAGGACAGCACTTTCTTTTCCTGATTCTCTTCTCAGATCAGAGGGTTAGCTGGAACAGTGTATCCCATATAAAAGACTGCAGAACGCTGTACGAGGGAGCAGGCAGTGAAGGGCTAAGTCTGACAGATAATGACGGATGTTATCAGCGCATTATGATTATTAAGGTAACCGCAAAAGCAGAGCTTCTGTGCTGGATCACCTGCAAATCTACTACTGAATACTCATCCACAGCTTACTGTTGAGTTGAGCAGTATAAAATGTGCAATGATGGAGGTGGTGAATGCAATGGATCCATTAAATCAGTTCATCAGCCTCTCTTTAAAAGCCCATCTGCTTTATTTCCTTATGTTTGCATCCTCCATTTGAACCCCCCCCCCCCGGTCCCC
>VUQJ01040157.1:0-18444 GCA_015108635.1 Andinoacara biseriatus | reverse complement strand
ACTGAAGATTAGATGATGCACATCTGCAACTGGATCAAGTTGAAGGCGGCCACAGGTGACATTTACGGCACGCACTCAGAACACACACACACAAAGCTGAAGCCCACATGTTCAGTGTTTCCAACTACATTAAGTTATTTAACTAAATATATCTTTACTTCATCGATACAACGCATACTTTATCGGCATCTCATTCTGATCAAAAAAAATTAAAAAAAAATGACATGCCTGCTTCTTCTCACACTCACCCCTACCAAAAAAAAAGGAAAAAAAGAAAAAAAAAGTTTGGCTCTGTTTCTTGTACTATGACCAGAATAAAGGTAGAGATATTGTAAATGTGCATTTATATCATAAGGTGACGTACGTGTATACATTTCTGAAGACATCTCCAGTGTTTCCTTTGTATAGAGCCCCCCCCCCCCCATTGTATGATAACCGGAAGTTACATTTTGTTCAGCACTTGTATGTAATTGTATGCTTTTGTTATACATTTGTATATTGAGAAGTGTTTTGAGTCAAGCTATTTAATATCTTGCACTGTTAATAACATGTACTTTTCTGTACAGACAGTTTTATGGTTTTAACTGTAGTTTGAGTGTAAATAACTGAGGGTTACAGCATGTTTGTTCCCCCCCGTTTGTCCTCTTTCTCGTTTTCTCGTTTTATTTGAGTTCACTTGTGTTGTTCTGTACTCCCTCTTTCATCCGTTTCAATTCTTTATCCAATTTCATGTTTGCTTTAGTTTTTATCCAGTTTTTTTGTCTTTTTGTTTTGTTTTGTTTTTCTATATAGCTCGTGCTTGTGAGAGAAGAATGGTGGTTTTGGATGTGGCTGAACTATTTTACAAACCTGTACATGGCCTGAAGCTAAAGCTGTATGAACTTGTATATGGGAAAAACAGTCTGCGTCATAGATCAACAGAAAGTAATGGAGCTTATTGAAAAATGCTCAATAGTATTTATTAGGCTCATCTGATGATGGTCATTGTGTAATTTATTGTAAAAATGTAAGCAAAGCAGAAGCCTCTGTTTGAAATAAATGCCATAGTTTGTGAAGTACTCAGTGTGTCTCTTGCTATCAGTGGTGGAAAGTAACTTTAGTGAAGCCTTTTACTCTTATATGTCTGTTTACTCATTTTTAGAAGGAAAAGTATGCCCCCCCCAACACACACACACACACACACACACACACACTAAGTACAGCCTTTCTGCTTCCATAGGATATAAGCGAGTAACAGTCAGATGCTGCTTGTCAGATGCAAGTGATTAATTCATCATCAGCGAGCGTGAGCACCTCTTTAAACAAACAAACAAACGTAAAAAACAGATTTTGGCAGTTTGCTGCTCAGCTGTGCATGAACACATCGGCAACAAGAAAAGCCACCTGCAATGATCTTAGAGAAACTGTCCATTAATTTTGGAAAGGTTATGAGGCAATTTCCAAACAATTTGAAGTTCATCATTCCACTGAGAGAGAGATTATTCACAAGTGTAAAACATTCAACACAGTTGCCAGTCTTCCCAGCAAATTCAGCCCAAGGTCAGATCATGCAATGCTCAGAGAAACTGAAAAACCCAAGATCCATCTCAGACTCTACAGGCCTCAGTATGTTAAAGTTCATGTAAGTCGAGTTAGAAAAACACTGAAGAAGTATGGCTTGTTTGGGACTGCCAGCAGAAAGTCTCTTCTCTCTAAGAATAACAGGGCAGCACAGCTCAGGTTTGTAAAGCTGCATCTGAACAAACCACAAGACATCTGGAACAACATCTAGAAATTTTGAGAAAACAACTTGAAATTTCAAGTTGCAGATGGCGATTTATTTATTTTTTAAGTGGTGGAAACAAGCTTCCATACAAATGTGAGGCCATCTGTCTTGACAGCTAAAGTTTGGCCAAAACCAGGTCATGCAACAGGACAATGATCACAAGAACAGCAGCAAATCTACAACAGAGTGACTGAAAAAGAAAAAAAGGTTTTGCAATGAACCAAAGTCCAGACCTCAACCTGGCTGAAGTGCTGTGGCAGGACCTTAACAGAGCTTTGCATAAATGAATGCTTGCAAACCACAATGAACTAAAGCAACACTGTAAAGAAGAGTAGGCCAAAATAATCTCCACAACAATGTGAGACACTGAAAAAGTCACAAAGAAAATGCATTTTGGCCTCATTTTTGTTAAATATATAATGATGTAATATGCGCTTGTTCATCTGAGGTTGCATTTAAAAGATTTTAGACCTTAAAGCTGATTTTTTTATTATTTATATATTCTCTGACATAAAAGCTTTCTTTTTTATAATTACTGTAATTACTTGTTTTTGTTACATTATTACAATTTCTTTTCCAAATGCAGCATTGGGCAAACATGACTTCAAGTGATTATTTTTAACTATTTAACTGTTAATTCATTTAGAAAAAGTTCACTTTGTCAGCCACAATAATTATGCTGTTTATATGGTAATTGCTCTACTATCCAGCTTTAAAGTAAAGGATCCTGGCGGTTTCTATTAATCGAGCAACTAACTCTAACCAAGCAAACCAAACATGGTGCATTTTCTACTGTGCATTATGTAATTTGTGAAGATATCTTTGCAGGCTATTTGTAAAATATACAATCTGTGGTTATAAATGGGTGTGTTTTACTTCTTTAGCCTTTCTAAAGCTAAGGGTCTCAGCCGGTGTAGAGTAATTTTGGCCATATTTCCCGCTCCCGGCATGCGTCATCACTTACGTACTTCCTGGCAACGGTTCCAGAGCAACGTGCTAGTTGCTAGTCCGCTTCTAGCGTAGCTGCACAGTGCCCCCGTGTAGTGTGAGAGATGTTGAGCGGCAGGACGAGCGTGATGATCGGCGGTGTGTGTGGCGTCTTGTTCGTCGCGTACTGTATTTACTTTGACAGGAAGCGACGGAGTGACCCCCGCTTCAAGGAAAAGCTGCGTGAGCGTAAGTGTGGATCTCAACAGCGTAAACTTACCAACGGGGGCGCGTTAGCCTCCACGTGACAAACGGACCGCGAGGACACAAAAGCTCCACAAATCGATACTTAACGGTTTTTGTAAGCACAGAGGATACTGTTTACTTTAACAGTGTACCTCAGCTGCGTTTCGGGAACGTTAAGTGCTGTGTGTTACAAGTTACAAACAGCAGCTAGCAAACTTGTTCCCACGTGTTTCCCGTGATGTCTAAAAAAATCCACTTCTTTCTCTCAGGTAGAAGAAAGCAGAAGGTCTCCAGTGAGAAGTCTGTACAAACAAAGGTAGGACATGTGGGAAATACCCGGTTATTAGCTCTAGTTTGAGCCTAAATGTGTTGATTTCTGATTTGTGTATTTATTTCCGTTCACTTTGAAGCTGCCGAACTTGAATGACGAAGAAGCTGTCCAGAAATTCTTCTTAGAGGAAATCCAGCTGGCAGAGGAGCTTCTCGCACAAGGTCAGCCACATGTTGATTCACCAAAAACTCATTGCTGCCTGTGAAAGATACACAATAGTCCCATCACAGTGGTGCAGTCTGTACAAAGCTTTAATAGGAATACACTTGTTTCCCATTACTCGAGGATGTTTAAGCACTTCTAATAAATTTGTAATGGGTTTGCAACCTTTTTCCTTTTCTAACACAGGTGAATTGGACAAAGCTGTAGACCACCTGACCAATGCCGTTGCAGTATGTGGTCAGCCTCAGCAGCTACTTCAGGTGCTTCAGCAGACACTACCTCCTCCAGTCTTCCAAATATTGCTCACCAGACTACCCAGCATCAGCCAGGTGAGATTTACCTGCATTTTTTTTTTTTTTTTGGTAGCATCCTTGAAAACCCCCCAGTTGCTATTTGTGATCTCTGGGACAAGAAAGGGTGCAAGAATAAATCTTAGAATCATCCAAAGCTGAGAGCTGTGTGTCAGTAGCTCTCGGTTATTTCACCTCTAAGACAAAACACATTCCTCAGTGCCCCGTGTAAGTTTTAAGTTTTACTCGAGTGTGGCTGTTCTGTAATGGGTGTGACCTCTGAAAAGATGTTTTTCTTTTTCAGCGGCTCGTCAGTGCTCAGTCTTTATTGGAAGATGACATCGAATGAATGTGTGAATGAGTTTGAGATGGAAATGCACAAACGGGGAGGGGTTTCGGACACTATTCTTGCTGCACGGTTTGGTACATCTGACTGCGGTCGCTTGTGATTTCTGAGCCACACTGCCCATTGGTTGAGAATAATCACTCTCAGTTATGGCACCTTTGATGTTGATGAACGTCCAAGAGGTCACATTTATGGGAGCCACATTCCTTATTTCCAGCACATCGCATATTTTGTAGTAATTTATATTTAATTTTGTTTGGGGTTGTATTTTAAGATAACGTGCATTATTTTAATGGCGTGCAGACAGTTTGCTGTTTGTAACTTGAATGTAAAATGAGTGTGTCATATCTGGAAATGTTGCAGATCACTTGTTTTTTATATATATATATATATAAATAAAAATGTTGCAGTCTGTCACACGTGGTTATGTTTTTCTGTGTGAAATCTTACAATAAAACATTAAAACACATGTTGACTTTTTGATTGTCCACTTGCCAGTAGATGGCAGTAGCAATGCACAGGAAAACCTGAACCATTTACAGTTTTGAAATGTGGCGTAAGGGCACTTTCACTTTGGAAATCTGGACAGTGTTTTTGTTTTTTAAAGCTGAATAAAGGGTGTGTATCAATCAAAGATGAGTAAATATTCATATCATAATTAACATGGGGAGGAGTAATACAAGCCACTGCAGTGGAGCCCATCCATATATGCATATCTGTGAATGGTGATATTGGTAATAAAACACGCTGCTGAAATAAGGTTAAATTGGCATTGTGAGACTATTTGTTTCCAGCCAGCACACTGAAACCTGAACTCGTGCGAGTCCACTGAGCTCAACAATGTCATTATTGTGAATGGCTTTATTGTGTGTGCAGGAGAGCAAAAGTGGAGCAGCTCGTAGAGGAAGGGAGTAGGTCTGCTTGGATGTGTGTCTCTTGGAAGACAAACAGAGATGTAATTATTTTTATCCCTGTCTGCAGCTGTTTTTTTTTTTTAGGGCTCTTACCAGAGCAGCCCAGGCTCTGAGTTTTGCCAGGAAACGAGTAGGGGGAAAATAGTTTTTCAACATTAGGAATGAAAAATGAACAGCGGCCCAGAAATGTTGAGCACAGTCTAAACGGTAGACAGTGTTCCATTTTCCATGAACTCATGTGCTCACTCTGCAGTCTTTTCTCCAGCACTCCTGGTATTTTGCCATTTGGTGGAAATGGAGAGGCCTGTCGGGGGCCTGCTGAGTGTGTGTGTGTGCAAAAGAAGTGACTCGTTGTTAAATCTATCCTTTAGGGAGGCAGAGAAGGAAAAATAACAGACTGTGTTGGAGGTCAAGCTGAAAGCTGTGGTCTGCTGCTGGCAGATCGGGGATAGGAACAGGTTCAGACCTCTCCGCTGAGCGTAGCACTGGCCTGTTTCTCCTGTAAATAAACACTCCACTGCTGGCCTTGTACTCTGTCCCCTGTAGACTAGATGGAGCTCAGGGGGTCACTGAAGGATACCAGATTGGCCCTGCGTACTCTGAAAGCACGCCAGCATAAAATGAACCCAGTGACACGAGGACAGACACGGTTTGATTTAAGGATGACACAGCAAATATAGTTTCAGCGTAGCACAAAGCATGCTCGGTAACCATGCATACCGAGCGGAATAATAATCTAATGAATGGAGAGCCTGCTGTAATACTTATAATATAACATCATTCTTTTAATTGCCTTGCTGCTCTATTTCAGTCTGTATGAATGGGTTATGAGTCAGCTCTTTGTATCTGATGAGGCCAGCAGGGGGAAGGAGAAGAAAAATGGAAGAAACTCCCTGGTGTTTTGCAGTAGGGGGCACTGTTGCTCCAGGCAGTATTTCCACACCTCTGTGGCCTTCCACTGAGCTGCAGACAAATTCGCAGTTTGAGGACAACTGAATGGACAGAGCTGAGAGCACAACAGTTCCAGTTGACAGCAATAACAATGGCTGTGCCTGCAGCACATATACCATGTGCACAGACAAGTGATTTTTAAAAAAAAAAATCTTTCTTTTTTAAAAGCAATTAATGTGTACACAGTGACACATAAACATCGCTTCACTGCAGTTAGAGAAAATAGCCCCATGATCACGGCAACAGAGAGTGCTCAAAGCAGCCTGACTGCCATTGTAATTTGCTGAAGTGTTGAATTGGGAATATTATAATCACTATAATAATCTGAACTCTGCAACTCATTAGTGGAAATCCTGTCAACAAATTATCCACATCTCTAATGACCTTTGCTGTGTTATTGGAGTGTGTGAGTTTGAATGTCAAGGCTTGATTACTGCTTCTGTGTACCAAGTGCCATCTGACCGGTGGAGATGTCTGGTTATGTAGGAGCAGCTGGGTTTGGGATTTTAAGGCAGCCAGAAATAACTCAGTTGTGTGTGGTTGCTATGGCAGCTTCACGTAGACTCTCGGTTGAACCGGTCTGCATTTGAGATCCTCTGAGTGTTGCGTCTGAGCAGTGAGGGAGGTATTTGCCTGCCTGTAGCTTGCTGATCAGCAACTGTTTGGTTGGTGGAGGTGTCCGCAGAGGCCCAGAGTTTTTCCCCTGCCGCCTGATGATGCTTCACGGTCCCACTGTCTATGTCCTGCTGCTGATGTCATGGCTGTGGTGCCAAGGCCTGAAGCTGGTGGTGGTGGTGGGGGGGACTATGGGACATGTCCCAGCTATTATAAAGACTGCTGCCCTTACTTTGTGTGCACCAGCAGCAACACGGTATATTAATTACACGCTGCCTTTTTTCATCTTTGTCAGTCAGCAGTGAGGGAAAAGAAGATGAAGAAAAAATTTCCAAGGCACGTCCTAAAAATAAAGCGGCACTGTCTGTGCTCAGAGTATTAACTTCCACACAGATGACCCATTTTTCCATCTCAAAGGGTCTGACGATGGGTGGAAAAAAGAAAAAAAAAAGCAGGGTGGGATGGGGAGGCAACAGTGGAGCCAATCACGTGAATCTAAAGCAGGCTACAAATCCTGGCAGATTTCTCTTCCTCTGTGGGGTAATGCCTTGCTGTCATCTGTTTTTCCATTACTCTGCTGCTAGTAATTGAACTTGTGCTGCTGCTGCCAGGCAGGTTTTGTCCTCCATGTGTAGGCCTGTCTATTGAGCTCTGTTGTTTACATTCCCTGTGAATGGGAGCCAATGGGAGCCAAAGGGTGTGCCCCCCCCCACCCCCCACAAACCACTCAACCATGCTGACTGCCTCTCTGCTAATGTCAGCCCCCACCCCTGCCTCCAGCCTCCACCTATCTCCTGATCACTAAATCTCTGATAAGGCTGAAATTCAATAGCATGTCTAGTGCCCGAGAGAACTGCATCACATGACCTGCGAATTCCTGTTTACGCTGAGCGTTTTTCATATTTTGGTCTTGATAACAAGGGCTGAATTTGTGATGAAATGCAACAAAAGAGGATAATATCAAAGAATGTGTCACTCAGCATCAGCTCTCATCCTGTCATCAGCGTTACCCGTGCAATCTAGGCATGCAGTGAAACTGCACGGGGGAAGTGACACATACACTGAACAAGAGGGTGAAGAAAGGGTTAACTAAGTAGACAGCTACTTCTTTTTTTTCTCTTCTTCTTCGTCTTCTTCTCCCTCTCTCTGATCTGCCTTCCTGTCTCACAAGCAGTGCAATGCAGAGGCTTTGAACAGCATGAGAGTCAGACAGGCTTGTTTTGCATACTGTAAGTCTCCTGCATTGACTTGTAGCAAATCCTTGCCCTCGGGAGGCACGTCAGAGGGGATTAATGGGAGGGCCGGGGCCTCACAGAGTTTCCCATTGTCACAGCCGGGCCCGCACTGTATTTTCATCCCGCAGAGTGAGAAAAGAGTGAGCAGGTGGGGAGGTGGTGGTGAGGATAGGGTTTGGGGGTGGGGGGGATTGCAGCTTGAGTGTGTGTGTGTGTGTTGGTGGTGAGGGTGGTGGTGGAGGGTTATACAGTGGTGTTATTTCCCTCTGCCCTGATTCTTTGGAGCTGAGCTGAAGGGAGGGGAGGACACTGTAAATAATGTATTTGGAGCAGCGGGGTAGATGGAGCTTGACCAAGCTTGGGGGGGGGGGGCATTCTGCTGCACAGGAAGCTGGGGGCTGGAAGAAGGGGAGGCAGATGGGTGGGGGGCGAGGAGGAACTGTACGAGCTACAACAACAATGCGGTTGTGGTGCTCTGGGGAATATGGGGCCTCCGCAAGAATGTGGCAATCCTCTGCTTCCGCTCTGCTCTCTCACTTTGAGCAAGACAAACAGTTTGCTGCTGCTGTCATTAATGATGCAACGTTAATAATAACGTAGGAGTAATGTTGCAGCTGGTAGGAATTTCTCACTAAGAGCAATGATTGAAAACTGGTCACCAGTTGACTTTCTGTGGAATTACTTAGGCTAAAAAAAATTTTTTTTAAAGTGCTTTTAAAGGAAGTGAAACATTTCTCATTTCAAACTACAGTCGGCACAAAGACTGGAAACAGGGGAACATGTAGCCTGACTGTCCAAAAAAAATATGCACGAGCACCACAAGACTTGTGGGAAAACAGGAAGGATTGCAAGATTTCTTATTCAGTAACAAGAACCTGCATATAAATAGTACTTCTGGGACATTTTGCAGAAGGGTACAATACAAAAAGACATGAACAGACAAAAATAAGCTGTGATAACCTGCAAAATGACTTAAGGGCAGTTGCTGTGTTTTTTTAACCTTGAAATATTCATGTCTAAATAGCCTAGTAGCACCAACTCTACAGGTGTTTGCTGTAAGCTAGCAATGCAGGTACTGACACCGTTTGTTTACACAAGTTTTTCACAAAACCTGCATGCTAGCTAGAACCATCACATCTTTTTTTATAGAAGTCTAACAATGAGAAATGATCATTTTTATGGGGGTTGTTTACTATTTCTATTTCTGTTGTGTGTCAAAGTCAGATTCCTTCTAAATCTAATTTCCCCTCAGTTTGACCAGAAACCTCTAACTCCAGCTGGTAGGTGGAGTTCTCTACCTTGCCTTTCTGTTTCTGGTCTTTATGTTAAGCTAATGGTGCAGTCATTCTGCAGTAAAAATGGGATGGCAACCTACTTGTGATTATGAAAAATCAGTGGTTGCCCAGTGATTGCATTGCTTTTGGTGACTGGTTGCAAGTAGTTAGTGCAACCCATTGGTCACCTAGAGGTTGAGAGTGTGGCACGTTCAACCTCCTCTGGATGACCACTTTCAATTGCAAGGTGATTGCCAGAACGCCTGGTAGTAGGCAACTTGTCACTTGTGGTCTGACTGACAGCAATCAAGCTCAGACAGGTTTGCAAATAATTGCCTTCTAATTTACAAATGTAGACAGATTGCTGACATTTTGCAGTCAATCTGAGTCAGTCTGAGCCAATGAGCGCAACTTTTCTGCAATGTGTCTCTGCAATAGATTTAAGTCGTTGCCAACTGGCCATATTCTGGTTAAATTCCTATATAAAAACAAGGCTGCCAAGTGCCCGCACTCCAGCAACTATGTCACTATTTATGGAGGAATTTCTGATTTTGTTTCAGATCTATGAGGTTCTAACTGGACTCTGAATGTAAGTCGTTAATGTGAATATCTGTGTATTACAGACAGCAACGGATTTGCAAATTTTGACAATCACAATTATATCGCTGCATGTAAATGCCGACTTGACCCCATTCGATTACAAAGTGACAGCAGACTGACTCCGCCTCATTGGCGTTTTGTCACCATCTTGATGCACCAAAGTTACTTTGAAGACGACAGCTGACTGAGTAGTCACAGACCCGGTCTCCTCTTCAAAGCAGCCATTTCAAAGACAAAGAGATTGCAAGTTCATTGCACATGGTGGCAATCATTTTGGTCTCCAACCACCGTTTTCCCTAGTGTGACTGTAGCATAAGCCAGTGGCTATAGCATCTTAAATGGCTCTCATACACCACAGCAGTATTGATCCAACTCGCTGCATGAACACAGTTGTATTTTACAAAAAAAAAAAAAAAAACTTCCACAAGGAACCTCTCTTACGCTCTTTATTTCTCTTTTTATCATTCTTTCCTCGCTCTCCCTTAGCATTCCCTCTCCCCTGTCTCTCCCACACCTGCCATGTTCTGTGGCAACAATAAAAGGAACCTCAACCTTGAAAGATGATAGAGCAACTCCAACTACAATAACCAAAAAAAGAAAAAAAAGTCACTTCTGCTCTCCTTTACACACGATGTAACCTTGGTGTAACTTTTGTATGTTATCATCTTTTCTTGGGCTCACACAGTTCTGTTGCTGTATCACCCTGTGCAGCTCGGCAGCTACAACCCACTCGTTCACCCGAGAACTACAAAGTGGGTTTGACGCCTTGCATCTTGTGTAACTACGGCCTTTGAAGACTTTGGCTTTGAGCTCTGTGTCTCATCAATTCCCTACGCAAAGCTAAATCTGAATCTGAAGCGAGCACATAAGGGGGTAGCTTATCTGCCCGACTCATTTGATGTTATTCATTCATGCACACTATTTTTATGACAGGCTGTGCATGCACAACTAGTTTACATTTTTTGTCATTTATGTAACCACTGTGTGTGGAAGCGTTCATGCTTAGAGGTGGCAGTACAGTAACTTATTAACTCTACATGAGGGAAAGAATTGGTTTCATTTTGTAGAAGCTACAAAAAGGTATAATCCATAATGCTGTGCTCATAGAGTGTATGGAATAGAACCAGTACGACATGACACCTTGGTTTGGTTTTGAAGCCACGGCTTTAGCATTTTAGCAGCTGCCATGTTGTTTTCTGGCACCAGAAATAACTACAACTGGATGAGAGGGTGGAGTTTGGTCAGAAATAATTATTATCTTAATTATGAATGTTTAAATAAGCTGTAGAGTCAAAAAAGTGCTTTTTACTAGGTTCTAAACATGTTTATTTCTACTCTAAAGTTAGGATTTTTAACATGGGAGCCTATGGGAATTGACTTACGATTCTCACAAGCCTCAAGTGGCCATTCTGGAAACTGCGGGTTATGGCACTTTCCCTTCGTTCTAATGTTCGGCGATACGGGATGCCAATATGTCTGGCCAGTCGTTGGTCCTTCTACGTCACGCTTTGATGTCAACTCACATGTAAACGGAAGGTAAAGTGAAACGGAATAAAACAGATATTCCCCCCGATTCCAGTCCATGGAGGAGCAGCACCATAAACTGAGTTGTACTTATCACAGCAAATTCCTGACTTACTTGTCATCTGGGGCCTTGGATTTGTCAAATCCAATCTGCTTTTCTCAATGAACTGAAGAGGTAGATTACAGGCTCATAGTCGGTGAGATAATCACGGCTTTAACTCACAAATGAAAGTCCTCAAAAGGATGCTGTGGAGAATACAGTCACCTAACATTTCATTCCCACAGTGTCACTGAAGCTCTGTCCGTGCCCATCTGGAAAATATGATTTATTTCCCGGTCAGCCTCGGAATTATTCGGTGAACCTAAGCCGGTGAACCTAAGCCGAGGAACCACGCCGCTCTTTCCCATCCCCAACCCCTGCGCCTTGCTCGGCAGCGGATCTTATTTGAGCTGGAGCACGAGTTGGAAGAAACTACTGATGACCTGGCATATAAATCCCTGGACGGTTCACTTACTTTTCACCTCTTCACTTCTCAAATTTTGTTCCTCTCCTCCAAACAATGTAGAGCACAATAACAAATGCGTACATCAATATCCTCATTTGACCCATTTCAGCTAAAACCTTGTTTTCCCTTCTTGTTTGTTTGGCAGCGACTGTGAAGATTTGATACCGATGCCTCGAATATTAGCAACTTGTTAGTTTCCAAAACTAGTTTCATTAACATATAAAAAGGCTTGTTATTTTCCCTTTATTATTTTTTTTTGTGGGGGGGTCCTTATCTCACTTTCAATGTTTCTCCCCATAAATTTTTCCACAAACTAGGATGTCCATCGGACAGATGAGCTCTTTACTGTTTTGTTTCATGCAGAAAGCCCACATTCCTGGACTTGATTTGAATTTAATGGACTTGTAGATGATTAATGAATCAATTACTGGATACAGCATCTGATCTCGGGGTGGCTGCAGAGGCAAAGCTGACAGCTTTTCAAATTGAAAGGAGCAAAGTCATTGTGGAGACTTGCCAGCTGCCAGCTCAATGTGCTCCTGTAATTATAAATGCATGAAATAATTAACAAACAACTCCACTTACACGCCGGGTCATTCGGGGTCAGATGGAAGGGTGGTGGAAAGTGGAGCTCGCGGATGATTGCACTTTGCCTGATAAGGACGGTAACCGGGATTGAGTTAATCTTGCATCGGGAAATGCACGGAAGGCTTTTAGTCCAGATGACACTCAGTGAGAGGCCTCTCTCATGAAAACATGTTAGTGTGAATGTAGCAACAGTGAAAAGCTCAGCGAAAACTCCCCCCTCCACCACCACCACCTCACCTCACCATCCGTACCCAGTCTACCCTCCCGACCCCTGCCGCTCCATTCTTCCAGAGGGATGGCTTGTTGACATCCATTAGGAGGTTTCCCAGCATTGAGCCAGGCCAGGAAAGAGAGCTAATGATGTAATTCCCTGAGAGATGACATTAAAATGTCAAAGTGCCGCAGCTGACATCATCCATTTAGCACAGATTTTCCTATAACATACATTTGTCTCACCCCCCCACCCCCCACCCACATCCCCTCAGCCTTTCTTCCTAAGCTCCCCACCCATTCCAGTACCTCCAGGCTCCACTTAGGTGTGTAGCCACACAGTGCAGGACAGGCTGGAATCAAAGCATGTCTTCCCTGCAGCTATAAATGCCCTGCTCCAGAAAGCAGTGTTTTGAACAGGCTATGTGTGTCACGTTACATTTATCTCATCTCTTTCTTTTTTTTTCCAAGCTTCAGCGGATGCTAATTTATCTTCTGTGCACAACAAAGACCCACACGCCCTACAATTCTCTCCCCTCCACCTCTTTTTACTACTTCTTAATTCCTACCTCCTGTGGAAATGCCCTCTGCATGATTTTAGGTTAGCTATCTGAGTTTATCCCCCTTGAAAAGTGTGATCTGACCTGGGTTTGTTTGGGCGACAGAATAAAGAGAACATCTTGTACAGACTTCATTTTGCCACCTGCCTCACGTCGCGACCCTGCGCCGTTTCACGCCGGTCAACAGACAGGCAGTCTCTCTCTTTTTTTTTTCTGAGAAAATGTGGAATCTGAATGATATTTCTGCGAGGGAGCCTTGACAGCTCTCTGTTCTTCAGCCCAGCGAGTGGGCAGGCTTAGACGTCAATAATGGATGCTTGAAGGCAGAGTAAGTAGACGTGAACTGGAAGCAGAGAAGGGGGCTGCGCCTCACTCAATAATGAATCAATTGATCCCCCTGCAGATGATGGACCGGGTTGCTATGACGACAGATGCAGTGTTACCCAGAGCGTGGAGAAGAGGCTGGTTTCCCAGAACCATATACTCCAGGCTGTGAGTGTGTCTTGGCTTTAAATGTATGTTGACGCTGGACGTGATTAATAAAGAAGACGAAAGCAGAAAATATTAAGCAGTAAATTAATGCGGCCAGATTCTCCAAAGAGGAATTACCGCACAGAGTCAGCAATCCATCACATCCCTCCAGATCTTTTTATTTTTTCCCACTATTTTATACTATACCATGGAAAACAGATGTAAAAATGTTGCAGGTGCATAAGGGATTGCACTGGCCGTCACCTCCGCTTTGATTAATCGAGGCGTTGCTCCTCTTTGATGGATGTGGCACCGAGTCTGAGCTGAATACGCATGTGGGTTTTATTGTGCATGTAGCTCTGGCTTCTTTAAAAAAAAAACAAAAAAAACCAACATGTTTACTGTGAATGCGTGTGTGCGTTGCGTTGCTGTAGCAACGCGGCTGATGCCGGGGTCCAGCTGGGACCACGTTGCCAAGTAACAGCTGAGTTATGAGAGCGGAGGAGAGGAGCGTGGGCGTCAGGAGGGGGAGTGGGTGAAGGGAGAGCAGAGGATACGAGGACTTCTACAAAGACAGCAGCGAGCAACAAAGACTGGAAGCATGAAGGGGAAAAAATATCTCGGAGGGTTAAAAAAAACCAGTATTTATTTAGGTTAGAGCTATGGACTGAAAAATAACATGGTCTTCATCTCTCTCACTCTGCGCCTTTCTGCCAGAGAACAACAACACTTGGCTGCATCTCAAAGCCGACAACATAAAGTGCTGGTGCTCCATGCTTAACAGCAGCAAAGCATAATTCCTTTCATGTACATAAAATGGAAATTATTTAGTTTAATCATGTGTGAGAACCTGCGTCTAATATGACAATACAAATGGCCTCCGGCCTACAATGAATTACAGGGAGGCAGACACACTCCAGCACCAAAACCTTTATCTACAAATTGTGAGGACTGTGCATCCTTGTAGTCCAGGAGGCTCTGGTGTAGAGCTGCAGTAAAAGACCCGTTGTTGAGTCAGCACCAAGTGGCAACCTTTGGGAAAATTAACCCAACACTTAAGTGCCAAAAGCTGCAGTTCCTCCAGTGGCCACTCAAGTCTGCCTCCAAAGGCTCCCATGTTAAAATGAAATGAGCATGTTTACAACCTGATACAAAACATGATCTTCACAGCTAATTACCCCCATTAAACTGCAGAATTTACCACCTGCAGTGTCTGAAGGCTTAAAGTTTGGATTATTATTGGCTGCTAGTTTCAGTCACTGAACTGGACTTTTTTATGGTGTTTGTAGTGTTAGTGCCCTTTGGACCATTTTAATGCAATAACCTGATAGATAAAACGTCATGCCGTGCATGCAATTGTACTAACTGGGTCTCCATGAGGGCTGTACCCAGTTTAGGTTAGTAAATTTTAAGCGTATGCTATTTATCGATAATAAGCAGCTATAGAGACTATTGCACATTCCTCGAAAGGTGGAAAAAAGTATTCCCTGACTGGTTGGTGAGTGGTTGCTAGTTGTTACGAAGTGAAATTGGTTGTCAAGATTGCTTTGCTTTGCTACAAGGTTGTCGCGGTCACCTGTGGTTGGTGCAGAAGATGCAGACTCATCTGTAAACACTTGCTAACTCCTAGCTGAGTGGTAAGAACGGAAACAACATTTCCCTTCAAAGTAAAGGTCGTGCCTCAGTGCTGCAGCCGCATGTTTCAAAAGGCGCAACTTTGAAGACAATCGGCCTCTGTCTCTTGTTTGTGCTGCACTTTTCTCACTTTCACTACTGCTTGGCCAGTAGTTCGTGTGTCTGCAAACAATTCGGCACATTCCATGCACACTACAGGCGACCAGGGTAATCTGCTGGCAACCAAAGCAGTCATGAGGAGGTTTTGCCAGCTGGTCGGGAATATGCATTTTTCCCGGTGGTTGCCGGATCTTTGTCACACGTCCAAAATGGCGGACAAGTTAATGACACGTGGTTAGCAGTAATGTGACTGGAAAAAACCTCAGTACTATCATTAGCTGAGAACTAAAATGAAGCTTAAAAATGAGGCTTCACAAACCAATGGCTGACATCACTGTGGCCAAGTGCATCTTTACTATACAGTATGGTCAGCACTGGTTTAGCAAACAGCAACAACGACAAAAACACTGCAGTAAATAATATGAATGTGTCATGATTTGTGATAGCAACAGCTGGTCGTGTTTTTCAGCCTCCAATAAATTGTTTCAAAGACGAGTTACACCCATTAATCTCCATCTGCGTGTCAGATGATTAATACCAAAGGATGACGGTATGTTTTTACTATCCATCGACTCCTCTGACCTGCGTGTTCACACATGAATCATCCTGATCTGACCTTAAAGCCTCGGACTCCGTCCTCATGCTCAGGGCATGATTATGCAGTTTCACTGTCATATCAGTATTTGTTGCAGGCTTCTGTCTGAAATGCTTTTGTTCATGCTCATTAAGAAGAAACTGGCTGAGCAGTCTGATTTGTTGTCATGGAAACAGATCCTGAAATGCCTCTGTGCCTCATTTGAGACTAATTGTGCTCCCCAAACAAACATGCACGCTCTCAGACTCACATTAGCAACTGAAATCGCAGCATTTCTTGCTCCCTTTGTCGTATTATCCTTGTGCTCCAGTACTTCTTAACAATAAACCTCTGAAAAAAAAAAAAAGTCCCACAAAAATCCTGTGGAAGAGTGAGTTAAACAGCTAGAAACAGCAAAACAGCTATTCAGGTTCCTGGAACTGCTCCCTGGCCAACTGATCCAAATATGCATGACTAATTTTCCACATTTGACGCTTAAGGGTGCTTGACTGACACATTTAGTCCTTGGCTGAAGGGTTCATTAAGTTCGTCACTTAAAGATCAGAAGGCAGATTTGTGCAGTGGAGAAATTGCAGGTGGAAAAAGGGTAAACCAGAACAAAAATACAATGGAGCCAACGTGGCCCAACACTTTATATAACAGCGCTCGCCTGTGGCGATTGTGCAATGCGGTGCAGTTGTCTGGGCTGATGTAAACAGAGCCTTAGTGCCTCTGGAGGCTCAGCCATGTGCCTTGATGCAGCAGTTATGGGCACATGCCCTACTTTCATAAATCAGAGCTGGAAAAAAAGGAAACAGCGTGATGGGGAGTGGAGGAGGAGGGGTGAGAGAGGGGATGCCGAGTGAGCTAGCAAGGGAGGGAGGGAGAAAGAGTTTTAGAGGAAAGGAGGGGGTGTTGGGAGGGGGGGGGGGGGGGAAAAGGGGGGAAGGGGGGGGGTGAACAAGGCTCATATTGATGTTCCAAACACAGCTGCAAGCGTCAGCTGACTAGCTGGCCTGGAAGCAGCCCCAAGCTCTGCCTCCTACCTTTATCAGTTTACACTGCGACCTTTCTCTTTCCACTGGAAAAAATGCCCCCTCCAAAACCAACCCCCTCTTCCCTCTTCCCATATCTGGCCCTGTACCACACACTATCCGCACGGCCCCAATGAGCCTGGACCCCATCTGTCCTCTCTGACATCTGACTTCTGCCGGGGGTTTCTGTATCTGCATGCCTCCAGAAACACTGGCTCTCTTTTCGGCACATCAGCACTTTCATTTGTCTCACATGGCTCGGCTTTCAAGCCTCGCCCCACGCTCTTACACAACTCACCATGAAGTCACTGTTACTCCTCACGTCCGCACCCGATGGCGGAGGATAAAAAGAGAGAGTGATGATGAAGGGGCTCAGTTACTTTGCAAGTACATGCCAGTTCAGCGGGATTGTTGGGTACTGTGCAGTCCTCTTGTCTTGGGTTTCTGCACAAGGTTCCTGGAAACAAAGAGATGCATTTAGATACTATGTTTAAGCTGACACCTCAGGTTTGGACATATTTGGTGAACTTGAAGTTGAACCTGGAGCAATAGTTCAGGGATCAGGTTTGAAGCAGCAGCAGCTGTTGTCAAGAGTCTGTCCTCAAGGGGCAGTAATCAGCAGAGTTAACTGTCAATCACAGGTCCATGGGGCTCATGGGCTTTTTCTCAGAAAGACGCCTCCTTGCCTACACACACACACACACACACACACACACACACACACACACACACCTCTTGATGACTTTCTTCAAGTGTTACTGGATAGTGTTTCTATGGGAGCTGTCCACCCCCATACACAGCAGTACCTCCCTCACCTCCCCTCCCAACTGTTTGCAGGAAACACTCATCCTTCTCTGGAGATGTCGCTCGCGGCGGCTCATGCACTCACAAATCCTGGGCTCCTTTCTGGGAAATGAAGGGCTCAAAAGAAACATACATATACACACTGGGAAAGCAAAAGAGGGAGGGATGCAAAACACAGCTCGCCAAGTATATCTCCGTCGCCTTTTTGACAGGCAGAGGTTGGATTGAGTGTCTGCCTTCTGCGGGAGGCAAATGAGGAGCATATTCTGCTTTTCCCCGGTTACTGTGTGAGAATCCGAGTCGCTGCGGTATCTAGGCAGACCACAGCGATACCCAAAACATCACAGGAATGAGAATTGTTTTTGGCAGAGACGGATGGAGGGAGCAAATAAGAGAGGAGAGGGAAAGAATAGAAGCATTTAAAGACAGCCATCGCTGGCTTCAAATGTCACTGAATTCCCGGTTAGACAATGGAACACAGCTGCTGCTAAGCTTTGAACTGCAGCTGTCTGTCTGCTCCTGGCATTATTTGTGTGGAAATGTGGCCGCTGGTTGTGCTTGAATGTGGGGCAGATATAAAACATCATAGGAAGATTAGCGTGTACAATATTCATATGTAAGAGGGTGGATCAAGGTCAGATAGAGCTGCAGAGAGACACATGAGTAGGTGGCGGGCATGTCAGATGTTCCCAATTTAGAAACCCTCAAGCAAGAAGCAGAGATGAGGAGAGAGGTGGGGTGGGGTGGAAAAAGAGACTGCAGTGCTCAGTCTGGAGTGGTCTT
>VUQJ01040154.1:0-17731 GCA_015108635.1 Andinoacara biseriatus | reverse complement strand
TCACTGAAATAGAAGCTGTCTGACAAAGTAAAGCAGGCTTAAAGGTCTGAAAAAACAACACATCATGTCGGGAGCTAAAGAAACTCAAGAACAGCAGAGAAACAAAGTCACTCTTTTCAGTCTATCAGTTACGAACCCATTTCTAAGGTTTTGGGACTCCAGTGAACCACAGTGAGAGCCATTATGTGCAAATGGAGAAAACCTGGAACGGTGGTGAACCTCCCCAGGAGCGGCTGGCCGACCAAAATGACTCCAAGAGCACATCATCACCTGATCCAGTGGTGGTCTGGGGCTGCTTTGCTGCTTCAGAACGACTTGCTGTGATTGATGGAACCATGAATTCTGCTGTCTGCCAGAAACTCCTGAAAGAGAAAGTCCGGCCATCAGTTCATGATTTGAAACTCAAGTGCAGCAGCAGGACAATGATCCTAAACACACTAACAATTCCACCTCTGAAGGGCTCAACGAAGCTGTTGATGGAGATTCAAGTTTGCAGATGAAATCATCAGAAGATGAAAATGCATCAATGGAAGCACAAAGGAAATGCTTCATTTTTGTTTGTGTGACTGTGACAGAGGAGACTTTCACATTTCAGAGTGGCACACGGTGGTCTAAAGTACATGGTTCACTGGTTTAACTGGAGTTAAAATAGGTTCCAGTCAGTCTCTTTTGTGTAATATCACCTTGTCTTATTCCCTCTGAAATAGGTTTGTTCTGTTGTGCTTTCAAATGATACATTTTCACAGAAAACCCACATATTTCTTTTTTATGGCCTATAAAAAGGGCATTTCATTTTTAACCTGTTTTGTTTCTTCTTTATAGTTTCCAGAGGTCATCTCTCTGAACGTTGGGGGCACGTACTTCACCACTCGCCTGTCCACGCTGCGGCGATATGAGGACACCATGCTGGCTGCCATGTTCAGCGGCCGCCATTACATCCCACGCGACGCTGAGGGGCGCTACTTCATCGATCGGGACGGAGCCTATTTTGGGTGAGATTCAAGCAAAGACATTACCATCATTATCGGTGTTGCTGCCTGTGGTGATATCTCCTCATGAGTTTGAGGCAGAGGAAGGTTATATGTGGGAGTTTTTAAAGGCAGCTTAGTGGAGGCCAAACTTTTAATTTCTGAAAGGTTCACACTCTGCTATTTGAAGCAGATTTTCAAGCTGCTGCATACAGCTCATTATATTCTGACAGCTCTCCGTGAATCAGGCATTCTACCAAATAAATTGGTCTCTTCTGCTTGCACTCAAAACTGATTTACATATCCATTTCTGTGCTGCTGCTTTTTCTTATTTGTTGCTTACTTTCAAGGATCTAATGTCCATATGGATCTGCTGTCAACATTAAAAATTGGAGCCTCTGTCACAATAATAACATCTTTAGTTAGATTGCTGTCATTGTGCATTATGGAGGACAGATAAATTGTGAACAAAGTCAGCAGAAAAGGCCTGAAAATGTCAGGGATGGGTGGTACAGAGGGGACCCAGATGCATTAAACAGGCAGAAAGCCTTTTTTTTTTTAATCCAAACTAGAATCAAGAGTGAGCAGGAAGGGCGAGACTTTCACCAGACAGAAAGCTCTACAGGAACCATTAACAGACTATCCAACAAAGACAGGTGGAGGCAAGGACAGGAAAACACTGAAGATTAGAACAGCCACAATATTAAGACAGCAACCAAAGCTCAAGGTCACTGAAAACGGTGCCAGAAAAGGTGCGAGGAAGTTATAAAAGTTGTAGAGTTTGTTGCGTAGACACCGCTGATAAAATTAGCCTCGAAGCTTAACAGGACTTTACTGAGATCTGTAGGTCAGTCATTCTCAAGATAAAACAAAACCTAACTGAGAGGTTCGCAACCTCTGGTCATTAAGGAAAAAAGGAGTATCCCCCAACTGTTGGCGAGTGGTTACTGGCTGTTGCCAAGAACCAAAAACATCTTTGTAATTGCTTAGGATGCAAGCTGATTGCCACAGTTGCCCATAGTTTGCAGGAAAGATCCTGACTTCCCTGCAGAAACTCACCAACTGCTGACGAGTGATAGTGAAACCTGAAAGTGTGAGTCGCCGTGTGTGTGTCTTTGCGACCGGTTTCACCTTGCTCCAGCAACCATTTGCCAACCAGCCGAGGAATACACATTTTTCCGTAGTGATTGGAGGTTGCCAGGGAGTCTCTAGGCCTATGTGACTGGAGCTTTAGCAGGTGATTTCACAGACAGCAACCTCTCACCAACTGGTTGGGACATGTACATTTTTCCTTAGCAACTAGTAGTTGCCAGGAGGTCTCTGATTGGTCTCTTGGCCTGTGTGACTTAATCAAATCACCTGATTGGTAAAAAAGTATTTTGGGGCCATTTGGTTGCCTAGCTGCCAGCATGTTTGGGCCATTGGTGGGTGTTAAGGAATATTATTTCTGGCTGTCAGTGTTAATAAAGATGATTTTCTTAGGGTTGAACACAAGCTTAGTGTATCGTATCGTAACGTCTGCATTTGCGATATGTGTGTGCAGACTGTGGGAATGAAATCATTCCCAGATTCAGTCCTTGTAGGCTGTTTTCTGTGAAAAACTCAGTGACACAGCACCAACGAATATGATGCTGTCCTAGTTTAAAATGGAGCTGCAGTCTGTCCGACACACAGCGAGCGGCAAAGAGGCAGCGCTGCAAGCAAGACAACGAACCCAGGTGGAGTAAAGAAGACATTTTCTCTAGAATTGACAAAAACTCACTCGTTATTGGCATCATAAACAAAACTTTGCTGGCAAAAAGCCAAAAATAGTCCCTAATCAAATCACCTGATCAGCAAGTTTAATTGTGTTCCAAGAAAAAAGCAGTTTCTTCAGCTGCTTCCATTGTTATATATTTGCAGGTTCTGTGTATATATGCAGATTCTTGAAGGAAACTGAGTAAACAGAAAATGCACCTTTAATTCTGTAGTTGGGAAGTCCAACAAGACGTCCATACAAAAAAAAATATCAACAAACAAAATCCGAACAAGAATCGCACCATAAGCACAACAAACATTGTGAGACCGTGACACTGACCTGTGTCCAAAGCTAGACGTGTTTCACAGCTTTAGTAACTTATTATTTTGCAGATTTATGCTGTAGTGAAAGCAGGGATGTCTGAAGTCGACCCAGAATGTACCGTCATCCCCACGGCCATCCATAGCTACAATGGAAAAGCAAATGGCTTTAAATATGAATATGAGAGCAAGCAGAGTAGATGACTTATGTAAGAAGTGGGTTGACATGAGGTCAGTGCTGAAATGTGTGAGGGGGTGTAATTAAAGATTTAAAACATGGCTCAAGCAGCCTGAGAGGTAGAACATACAGTAACTGTATAAAATACTAAAATGAAAACTTCAGAGGGTGCTGGCTCACTGCAGGCTGCGCTCACTCAGAAGGAGCCTTTTCATTTGGGATGTTTTTAGCCAGTCCTGTGCTTTGGTTCCTATTGTCTCGCTGGAAAATAAATCTTCTTCGTGTTATCTTGTGCACTGCAGCAGCTTTTCGTCCAGTATTTTTCTGCATTCATTGTATCCTCTTATGTTCACAAGTCGTCCAGATTCTGCTGCAGAGAAACAGAAGCAAGACTAACTTCTCTGAGTCAGTGGATCTCAGTATGAGATGTGCAGGATGAGTAAAGGAAAAACATACAACTATATGAAGAAGACATACATGTGTAGCTAGTGTGTCCAAGGAGACATTGTTAATGTCTCACCTCTTGGCATATAATAACTGGGATAGGCTCCAGTACTTGGGTTAAAATTGATATCATAATTTTATTTATTGACTTGGTGCAGCAGTGGCACTTCTGGCTGAAAGTGAAAGGAATGATGCAGTCATAGAATCATTTTTCTCTGCTGTGCAGGTTTTTGTGGTTTAAAAAAAGGGAACTTTGAGTAGCGTGGAAGAGGTTTTTTTCCTTTATTTGTTGTTCAGAGGAAAAGAAGCCGTCGTCAGGTGATGATGAGTATGCATGGTCGCCTGCTCGCCCGCTGAGCTAACAGCGCCCACTCTTTAATGCTGTTTAATTCAATCCCAGTGCAATATGTTTGATCAGGGTTGGCTCATTTAAACATGTATTTTTAGTGTAGCCATGTTAATGTTACCCTTTGCTTACTTTATTTAGGTCAGTAAGGTCCTCTGGGAAACAAAATGTTGCCCACCTACATCCAGGGTGACACTGATTCAGAATCTGTTGGCAAAAAACAAACAAGGTTTTTGGTACTGGGAGATTTCTGGTTTCCTTTGCAGTCCACTCATAATCAGAGGACTGTTTGCCAGTCATGTTTGAGCAGGCCTTGGTTACACAAAGGTAAATAGCCTGTGTTTGCATTTGTTATGGTTCAGTCTCAAAACCCTCGGCCATCATCTGACACCGTTTAGATGAGCTCTTTTAAATGCTTTTGTAAGCAGTGATCAGTGCACAGAGCAGGACATCACGGTTCAGATATCTTAAAAGTGCTCTTGGACAGTACTCTCTGTCGTACCTAGAAGTCATTAGACAAAGGCTGCTGTGTTTCTAGACTGAGCCAGTTACCCCTTATTACTGTGACAGTATTTAAGGCACTTTGGACACTTCAAAAACCACCAGAGAGTTTGGCGAAGATGTAGATAAAATTCTCTGTCACCATATGTGAATTTTATTGCAGCAATAAAACGACAACGACGAGTTGTCTTTAAAAAATGTTTTTTGCTTTGGCATAAACTCAAATTTATTTATAAAGCACATTTAAGCAAACATTTACAATTATATTTGGCTTAAATGCCAAATATAATAGACAGGACTTCTGTGGTGTGATAAATATCTGACACATTTGTGAAAAAGATTCCTAAAAAGCTGTGAGGCAGTTGTTTCTATACTATGTTTTATGTGCAGTGAATGAAGAGCAAGCAGCTCAAACTATCCCTGATTTACACGAGTGTTTCTTGTGTTCAAATATATACAGTATTTTCTCCAGTTTTTACTGACGGTAGTATTAATGCCTGTACAGCACCGTGAGGTTACTGCTGCTGGTTAGAAGAAGCAAAGAGGACTGCAGCCATCAGAAAGTCACACTTTGCCTCAGATCAGTGCATCCCAGGGCCAGCCCAGCCCTGCGGTGCATGCTATTAGTAAACCTCATGCAGGGGCACGTGATTACATCACCCGCCGACAGGTGGAGAGGTTTTGGTTTCAGTCACCTTTGACTGTCAGCTGTTAGCAGGATAATTCAAAAATTATGAATGGAAGTTGATGAAAATTTCTGAAGTTGTTCAGTGGAGTGGAGCAATTGATAAAATTTTGGCGGTCATCGGATCACCATCTGGATCTGGGAGTTTTTAACTGGTTCTTGAACATTGTGAGTATTCACATAATTGAAAAGTTTTGAATCATAATTGATGAAACTTTGTGGGAAAATTCCTTTGTGGCCCAAGAATATTTGATTTAATTTTCACGTTCAAAAGTCGAGGTCACCAAAAATTGTAAAAATCTCAACGTTGCCAAAATGTAAAAACTTATATGTCAGTGAATTTTTCATCAATTGTGATGACCTTTGGTTCTCGAGTGTAAACAATTACTGTGGACAATTTATCGCCTTATTTCATAAATTTCTGTCACAGCTGTTTATCTGAGCGGGATGCTCATTTGCCGTTTGAAGCATTATAAACAATATTGTTGGCAGAGGATTTCAGACTCAGCAAGTTATTGGAAAATGATACCTGGAACATTTTCTCCACGCTTACATTTATCAATTAACGGATTTTTGCCAGCAGACTCATCGATATGCATAATCAGTAAGTTCAGCTCTCAAAAGAGGCAAAAGTGAAAACCTAATCAGTCAGCTGTTACCAGTTAAACTACTTTTATTGTGCTTTAGTAACATCAGTTGTTGCATCAACTTAAGTTGTGTTGATGTGCCGGAGGTGATCAATAATCAGGATTTGTTTCAATCAAATGTTTCTTCCTGCTGCATGCTGAAAAAGCTGAAACATAAACAGTAACTGCTCAGATTTAGTAATAAGAGTTTTTATCAGTTTGTTAACACCAACAGGGCTCGTGGATAAAGCAGACAAGAAGATCCTACTTAGATAAATGTTGTTATACAGTTTTTGATGACGTGTTCTTGACACATTTTTTCCGTCCAAAGGGACATCCTGAACTTCCTCCGAGAAGGCGAGCTTCCTCACCGTGACCGAGTGAGAGCGGTGCACAGAGAGGCTCAGTACTACGCCATCAGCCCGCTGCTGGACAGCCTGGAGGACATCCAGCCGCTCACAGGGGAGAAAGTTCGACAGGCTTTCCTCGATCTGCTGCCCTATTACAAAGGTACCTAGGGAAGTCCGTCACACATGCAACCTTTGGGATGGAAAACTGATTTCAAAGATGTGGACTCACTGGGATCTTTACAGACTATAATGCTGCTGAGGCATTTTTGAGTAATGTGTAATGTACACGCAATGATATGTAGTGCCACCTGATGGGTCTGTGGGACTTCTGAAGCAAACAATTACATTTTTAGAGCCCTAAAATGTAAAGTATGGATGTATTATATATCTTCACGCTGAAGTTCCACCTGGATGTTTGTCACAGCGCGCTCTTTGGATTCACTTGGCATTTAAATCCTCAGATATATTACAAATATGCTGATGGAGTTATAGTAATAAATAAATAAGTCAAGTTTAAAGGCCAGTTTGACATTTTTGTTTGCTGAGAAGGCTGAAACTCTTGATAATGAGGTTTATGTACAAGACATAAATTAAGGTTGATTTTAAAACAAATACAGAAGATGTGAGGAAAAAAGAAACACATTTGGGCAGTTTTATTTAAAAATGGAACAAAGCAGCTGGACAGTGATTTGAGTCAAGACTGTTTCCATACTTAAGAAAACACATGAAGTCAGTTTATCTGTGGAGCAATTTTTTCAAAGCAAATGAAGTCAAAAATAAAATATGTGAGAATAAAAATCCATAAACTCTTGACCCCAAGAACATATTAAGTATACTGAGATCCTGTTCATTATAGAAACCAATTAAAGTTACCATGTAGCATGTGCTGCGTGGTAACTCGCGGGCATTAATATGCTATAAATGTCCTGTCCTACAAAAGCCCACTATTAAAAACACATAAAATATTTACACTGTTACAGAGTAGAGTAAAACTTTAATGTACCCTTGAGGCATTTGCTTTGAAGTCAGCAGTCCAACCCAATACATACATACATACATACACACACAGCACAACGTACAAACGCTGTTACTGGATCAAAATTTAACACTGTTACCATGAAGAATTTGTAAAAAAAAAACATCTGAATTTGTTGGTGCTAATTATAGGAAAACCACACCTTTGGAATCATCTGGAACTCGATATTTAAAGGATGCCGAAGGTTGTTAAGGACCGCTAATCTTAAATCACACCTTCACAATGTTCTCCAGTTTGTTCAGGTTTTAACATGTGGAGCTTTAAAGGCTAAAAATGACCTTGCGTGCATGCAGTCATTAAGGAGTTGATGGTGTCATCTGATTATTATTTATTTGCAAAGCATAAAAAAGCACTTTGCTGCTTTTAGTTGTAAACAGAGGAAGCGCTTCACAGCTTCCTTATCAATAAGAAGAGGTTAAGGGGTGAGAAAACATACATGTTCCCTCCTTAGTCGACTTAAAGAGCTCACAAACGCTGCTGCTTATAAGCGACTGCTAATACCAAGTGATGTGCTGACAGTTTTCTCCCACGAGGAATTTAAATGCTCTCAGACAGCGAGTTAAAATCCCTTTAAGAAACATGAAAGATGGCAAAAATGAGAGGCTCTCCTGCTGTGGAGTAAACCATCCGCGATGGCGTTTGTTGCGTCTGACAGTGAACCAGCGGTCGTGACCCTGATCACAGAGGAAGACTGTGATCAGTCAGCTCTCAAACACAGAAACATCAGCTGGTAATTATGAACACATCTGAACACTAGATTGCGAGCTTTTGTTTTAAAATGATAGTTTGATCCACTTGCTGAGAGGTGCTGACAGACGGCGGTGCTCTTTACGGCAAACCCTCGCCCTCTCGGCTGGTGTGCAGGAGTAGCTGTGGCGCTCTCACCTCCTCGCCTCTCTGATCGCCTTCATATTTTTGTACCTTTGGAGTAATGTCTGATATTTTTCTTCCCCAAATATGGATTCAGATTGAAACGTTTGACTAGAATACATGTTTATCTTGCTGTAGGCTTAAGAGACTGGGACCAAGACCACTCCGACATCACGACCCAGTCCGTGTTGCAGCATAAACAACGATGAGTCGAAATTCCAAAACCAAATCCGACAAAAACCAAAGAACATGAGGCGCACAGAAAACATGCCGGAGCAAAGCAGGGCAGCAAAAACAGACGCTTTGACAAAGATACACGGGAGACAGAACTATATGTACACACAGAGGGCTGAGAGGACAACAGGACACACAAGGAAACAATGAGGTAATCAGGGGAAGAGGGAGACAGGAAGTAGAACAAACACCGGGCACAAAAGAAAACTAACCTTCAAAGTAAAACAGGAAATAACCAAAAATAAACAGACATGAATACTAACACCCAATACCTGAACAAAAAGGCACAGAAACACTGGAGAGGCACAAATTACTGCAATACTTCTACTACTGATAGTAATCAAGTCAATAACCAGATTTCAAAACTGAAAACCAGGAAAATTAATCAAAACCAGAATTTGAAATCAGCAAACAAATCAAAACAAAGCAAAACAGTATGTTTGAACATAAAAAATTGAAACTGTGTGTTTGTGTGTGTGTGTTTGTGTGTCTGTGTGTGTGTGTGTCTGGGGGGGTGTTTAGGAAGCAGAGGTGGAGAAATCTCCATCATGAGTATAAATAAATCTTTCTGTTCTAATTTCAGAGAATCTGGAGCGTATTGTGGAGATCGCCAAAATGAGGGCCATGCAGAAAAAGGCACGGTTTGCAAAGCTGAAGATCTGCGTCTACAAGGAGGAAATGCCCATCACGCCGTACGAGCGCCCTCTTTTTAACTCGCTGCGCTTCGAGCGCTCGGACAGCGAGGCCAAGCTCTTTGAGCATCACTGTGAGGTGGACGTTTCCTTCGGGCCGTGGGAGGCGGTGGCGGATGTTTATGACCTGCTGCACTGCATCGTCAACGACCTGGCCGAGCGCGGCATCGCCGCAGAGCAGCAGTGCATCGGCGTCTGTGATAAACACCTCATCAACCATTACTACTGCAAAAGGCCCATCTACGAATTCAAGATCACATGGTGGTGACGTTTGAAGCCTGATAGGACCAAAGAGCGAAGGGATGGATGTTTCACTATAAGTCAGCTGATATTGGTTTTTATATTGACGTTGCCAGTAATTAGTGCTGATGTCTTAAAATGTGACCCTTTAAATCACGCTGTAAGTATTCGTTTTCCCCAAAATATTTTATATTTTCCTTCTTGTTAAAGGTAAAAATCTTGCTGTATAGCTTCATAACAGTACTGTAGAGAGCGGCAGAACACCCCTGACTCTGCTGGCCACTGGTTTAACCTCTCACCTGGATGCAGTGATGTGCAGATAGACACCACAGGTGCACATCTGTGGGACACTTGTTAGTCGTTTACAAGAGGGGACACTTTCAGTTAGGTCAGTCAAACTGTGTGTCCTGGGTCTCTCCCAGGGTCTCCACCCTGTAGGACATCTCAGGTGGCTCCTTTCGATGTAGAGGAGTAACGGCTCTACAGCGAAGCTGAGCCAGGACACCCTTTGGAGGAAGCTCATCTCCACCACTTGTATTCAAGATCATATTCTTTCAGTCGCTCCGAGCTCGTGACCATATGTTAGGGTAGGAACGTAGATAGTAAGTTGCTTTCAAGCTCCGCTCTCTCTTCACCATAACAGACAGTCCAGCATCTTAATCACTGCTGACACTGCAACAATCTGCCTGAGGTGAGATCAGTCCCTGGTTGCCAAAACTGGTTCTTGAGGCATGAAATGAGAGCAGTCTGACTGCATACCTACACGCAGGCTGGAAATTCCCTCCACACTTTGTATAAAGGAATTCCCTGGATCTAGATTTTTTTTTTTTTAATCCATTATAGTTTTATTGAAAATTTTTAAGATGAGCGCTTCCAGTTTCACTTACTTTAATTTTAATATGTAATGAAGGCTCCTTCCAGAAACTCCTTGTTTCAGATTGTAGCCAATATTAATCCTGCTAACAGACAAACAATCTCATAACCTCCACTTAAGCCAATCCAGGGTCTCGATTCGAGGGTGAAGCCTATCCCAGCCCACAGGGGGTGAGAAACGGGGTACCCACTGGACAGGTTGGCAGTCTATCAGAGGACTAACACACAGATTCATGCTCACACCTGCAGCAAATTTAGAATTAACAGCTAACCTAACAAGCATGTCTTTGGACTGTGGGAGGAAACTGGAACACCCACGGAGAACCCACACAAAAGGCTGTCAGGTTGCTGTCAGGTGGCAGCACTGACCACTGCAGCACCTTCCTGTTCTTTGGTCTTTTGTGGAGTTAATAAAGTTTTAATCAAATGGCAAAGCAGGAAAGAATTTCAGACACATTGTCCTCACTGTGTCTGGACTGGATGCATTCAGCTACAATACTCCTTATTGACTTTATACTCAGAGTTATTAACAAAAAGTGAAGGAAACACTAAAAAATACCTATGCATCATTTTCAAGCTGTGCACAAATGGCATGAGGGAAAGGCAGCTGTGTAGCTGAAGCATACCTGCTCTGTCAGATACACATGGATGGACGTAATAATGGTGAACCGACACTTGATGGAAAGATTCGCATCACTTTAAATTGACCCTCACAGGAGTTCATTTAAGTCAAGCAGCAGGAACTGTGAATCCAGTATCTATAATTATGTATTAAAGACAGAAAAATGCAAACAAATGTGCTTCATGAATCAGACAGTGTGGAAGCATGGCTGCCGCTGGTGTCGATGACCTCAGCTCACTTCGTTTTTAATCCACACGTTCGGCTGCTTTTCACTACTTAAAGTGAGATTTTAAGTTTTAGAAAACATTTGCCAGTGAATTCAGAAGTGACAGCAGATGTTTTTAAAACTGACTCTGTAACATGTCTAACTAGATTAGAGTGCAACCCAGGTTTTTTTTTGTTCTTTGTAGCTCTGATTTACACATGACCCCTAAACATGTCACGCACTGGCAGTCAGAAAGTTAAAAGAACAGCTGCGAAGATGCACTCGCCGAATGCGTGTGCGTGTTTAAAATGTGCAGAATCAACCAGAAAGAACCATCCACCCAAACAACACGAGTGACTGAAGTAACTTTATACAGCAAACTAAGGACGGCTCTGCAACAACACAGACACCTCCGAGAGCTCCAGGTCAGTGAAGGAGCCTCAAGTGGCCACTGAAGAAACTGCAGTTTTTGCCACTTGTGTGTCAGCTTGATTTTTCAGCTCCCGAGGACGCTGCTTGGTTTTAGCTCAAGTTAAACTCAGCAGTGCACTTACTCAGGTCTACAGAAATTTACCCGCCAAGTTTTAAATACGACAGATAAAAATGTGACAGATACATACAGAGATTTCTTGAATCATTAGCTGACTATCCATCATGCACAAAGGGTTAAAGAAGGTCAGGAATGGATTGGTTTTATATGAATTCAGCCCTGTTTTAAACCTCAACCCAAAGCGTGTGATTTACGTTTGAATGTTAGTGTGTTTCTATGATGACTTTGCGTCTGAGCCACTAGCGGTGCCGTGGTTGAACAGATGTGAAGAGGTGAAGCTGTAAGAAGCAAGTGTGTAACATGACCATAGGTCCACTTTAAAACTCCTACCGGTATCATTATTTATGTTAATTAATCTATACCTGGTTTAATAGTCTGACTGTAGCGTTGCTCGGATCTGTGCAGGGGTTCATGACCCACCACATTTCCAGAGCCATCATTTGAACACATGCCCTTATAGTGGATATTGTATATTGTGAGTAAACTGAAGTCAGATGTGTATATTTTAGGACTAACTTGCTTCATAATTAACCTAGAGAGTCTATTTTCATTAAGCTGCGAATTTTTAAAGATATAAGGAAGGTGGGGTGGTAACCCTTTTTACCATTCACAATGTGGGTTGAAGGAGTTTGTTTTATTTGTAGTTATTGTGGCAGGTGTAAAGTTCAGAAACATTTGGATAACCTCAGTTGTTTTTCCACCTCTTCTAACGCTGCTGTACTTGATAAAGTCTGAGCACCTTAAAATTATAACAAAGATATGTCCAAGTTTCACCTCCAGTGTCACCTCACTTCAGTTATCTTTACTAAGAAATGCAAATGTGCTTATTTTATTGATTATGCAGGAGCGACGCTACATTATTCCTGGAGCACTACTTGTATAGATTTTTTTAACGTTGTGTTTGTTTATAGTGTTTTTATATTGTTACTTATCTGTTTCTGTTAGCTTCCAGGAAGCTCTGGTTCTGTATATTCGACTTCAGTTTGTTTGTAGTTTTAAAAAAAACTGTCATTTTCTATTATTTATGGTAAAATTAAAACTGTTAAGTGCATCCGCAGCTGTGTTCCTGTTTTATTTACTGTTGTGTGGAGATGATTGATAGGAATATACTTAAATATGATATTTTATTTTATTGAATAAGTGAAGTCTGAAAGTCTGAAAAATAAAAATCCAGAGGTGTGGAGCTTGACTCAGTTTACCTGACCTCTGTAGCTGTGCATCTCTGAGGCTGCTGCTGGCACAACACAGCTGAATCCCACATTGGGATCATGTTTGATGATGGGTCATGGATGCTGTTTCAACAGATTCACCACTGTGGGTCATATGAAAAGTTTAGAGACATTCCTGCAGCATTCCAGACCTGGACATCAGTACAATCCTGCTAGGAGAGGCGAGTTCTTGCCTGGATCGTTCCAGCAATGTGAAGAGAGACCTGAGCAACCAGCTTCAGCACCATGGAGAGCACCGAGGCACACATCCTGAGTAAAAACAACAACAACATGTTTTTTTTTCATTGTAATGCTTAAACTATGTACATTTGATACATGGAAGAGTGGTCGCTCTTCTTTTTGCCCCAAACTGAGCATTTCTTTATAATATAGCACAGCAAATGCACCAATAAATAGATGTAGGCACACAAAAAGAAATTTAGAAATTTGTCACAGAAATATTAAAGATGCACGACAAAATCTGAAGATGAAGAGTTTATTTAGCAGATGATGGAAGGCTACAGTAACTCAAATAACTATTTGTTACAGCCAAAGTATTCAGAAGAGCATCTCAAACCTTGAAGCAGATAAGCTACAGCAGCAGAAGACCACACTAGGTGCCTCTCCTGTCAGCTAAGAACAGGAAACTGAGGTTGCAATTCACATAAGCTCACCAACATTAGGCCACAGAAGATTAGAAAAGTACTGGTTAGCCTGACGAGTCTTGATTTCTGCTGCAACATTCAGATGTGACGTCAGGATTTGGCGTAAACAACATGGATCGACATGGATCCATCCTCGTGTCAGCGGTGCAGGCTGCTGGTGGTTTAATGGTGTGGGGGATATTTTCTTGGCATACTTTGGGCTCCTTGGTATCATCATATATGGGTATCTTTTAAACATCATAGCCTACCTGCACATTGCTGATCATGTCCACCTCTTTATGAGCCCAGTGTACCCATCTCCATCTCCTGATGGCTGCTTCCAGCAGGATGATGCACCATCTCAAAAAGCTCACGTCAGCTCAAACTGGTTTCTTGAACATTACAGTCGGTTCACTGCACTCAAATGCCCTCCGCAGTAACCAGATCGCAATCCAATAGAGCACCTTTAGGATGTGGTGGAACAGAAGATTCAGGTCATGGACATGCAGCTGAAACATCTGCAGCAGGTGTTGTCATGTCAATATGAACCAAAAATCTTTGGGGAAGGTTTCCAGCACCTTGGTGAATCTGTGCAGACGAAGAACTCCAGCAGCTCTGATGGCAAAAGCGTATCTATGGTTTAGTTTATGTCACACAGTATAATGATGCCCCTTTTCACTGAACAAAATACCTGTTTTTGCAGTTGTTAGCACGCTGCGCTCAGTTTGTTGATTAATTAACGGGTTAATAAACTGCAGACAGTTAAAGAGAACTCACTCATCCGTCTCATGATAATCTCAGCGGTCTATACTGCTGTAACAATAGCGTGTTTATTTCTCGTGATATTTCCATGCACTATGTATCTGCACTGTTGTATCACCTCCCATTTCTGATCCTCCTCCTCCTCCTCTCTCTCTCTCTCTCTCTCTCTCTCTCTCTCTCCTTCGCTGCCCACCTATGGCTCTCTCTCAGCTGAGGGGTGGAGGCTGACGGCCGATGCTTTTTCAGTGGAGAGGATGGAGGAAAGAGGGAATTAGTGGCTCCTCTTCAGTCGGTCTTCGCACAGCGTCTTGATAATCAGAGAGCGCAGCCTCAGCGGAGATTTTCATGGGAACAAAACGGCTTAAAATGACCCGGGGAGTGATCACCGATCTGCTGCACAAGGTAAGCGCGGCTCCTCGCGGCGATGCTGATGATCGGCTTGTTAAATGTAATCATGTGTTATATGGGGGGACAGTGGGGGTGGATAGTTACATAACAGTGCATATCAGAGATTAATTAAGACAATAATAATCAGCGTAAGAGAAAAAGGCGCATCTAGATGCGAACGTGAGCGCTGATCGCGGAAGATCCCGGCGGCTGCTTTTCTCCACTGACAGGATGAGGGAGGAAGCAGGCGCGGGGATGGAAGAAACTGGAAGGTGCTGAAGAAAATGTTCCAGGCTGGAAGCGCCTGCAGGCCCGCGGCCTCACATCACCACAGGACACAGATGAGGCTAATAAACGAGCCGCACCGCAGCGCGTAAAGGCAGCAAATAAAGCAACAACGGGAGGCTATCATTATTATTATAATCGCTATCTTCTACACCCCCGTGACAACAGGGAAATCTCCAGCCGGGTTCGCGCTCGCTTCCTGCGGATGCACCTGATCCCAGGAAAAATCATTTAGCCGAGTCCTAATAAAATCCTGCTGCTAACCTCACTTTACCTTTACCTGGATTACAGGTAACTCCTCCTCTAACAGCACTCAGTTCTTTTTTTCTTTTTCTTTTTTAAGTGTTCAAATAAAGGTAGAAGCAGTTACTCCCACTAAATATAAATCATACTCGCATATAAAACTGAAATGGCTTTAAAAAAAAAAAAAAAAAATATGTCGTCACTCTTGAATAACTGCAGGTCGTGACACATCCTCGTTAAATTAATTAATCAATTTATGTATTGAACTTAATTTTATAAAGCAGCCAGATTGAGATATGTGCCCAGAAACACTCATAATTCTGCAAAGCAACCACAGCAAACAAAGCAATGATCAAAAGCAGATAAAAAACCCCAGAAATGCTTCATTTTCCTTCAAACTAAAGCGCGCTCCGTATTTAGAAATGCGCTCTAAGTGCCAAACTGAGCAAACTGGGGCGTTCTGAAGGTTTTTGCAGAAAAGACAATGAAATGCTGAAGAAACGCAGTGAAAAGCATGTTCTGCCTGGGTATAATTAACTCAAATGGATTGTGTAATTAATTATTTATAAGTCATTTAATCGGGTGGTCCGAGAGACATTAATAATTCTGCACAAGCAGCAAACAAATATGCAGCCACACAACGGACAAAAATCATTGGAAGACTTCAGATAATAAAGCTTCTCAGAGCAGTTATTGGATCGAAGCCTACAAGAAGTAAAAGAAGAGAAATGCCCATCATGGTCCTTCAGGGTTATAAATCTGACCGCTGTAATCTCAAGTAATTAATGAAAGTAGGAACAACCTCCAAACACTTTCTTTTTAAAGCCTCAAAATCTACAATCTAATGAGATGTATTTTAATAAAACATGCTTTCTCCAATCAAACCTATTCAGGTGTAAAACTGACTCACTGTTTCCAGCTGCAGCTCTGACCTGTCCTGTAATGGCTCCTGTGATGGCGCTTGTGGGTCCTGATTTTTATTCCATTAATCTGGTTTTCTGGGCTTGAATTTTAATCTGTGTGCACTCATGCATGCTGCTTTTATATCCATGTGCACACAATCAATATTTTCTGCTTTTAAAGGGTGAAAAAGTCCACATTTGGAGACTGATGCAAATCATTTTACCACTTGAATCCCTCACAGGACATGTTTCTACACTTTAACTGCGTTGTTGATTATCATAAGGAAGTATTTGTCTAAATTAGGAAAAATATTGCAGTTTCAGTTCAAATAACAGTTGCCAAGTTTTTTCTTGGTTGCCAGGGTGCTGTATTTCCTCTGAAGAGGCCGGAAACAATGCATGCTGCAGACATGGAAGATACTTCTTCTTGTGCCCATGACTGCAAACAAATATTTTGCTTTTTCGTGACTGTTGTTTGTCCCGCACTCAGTCCTGGATGTGGAATCAGGGAGTTTGGAGAACCTTGGGTTTTCCTGAGCAGTTTTTCTGAGCACTGTAGCAGATGATGTCGTGCCGGAGGAGGCTGCTGCTGTTGGAGAGTGCAGGTCTGCAGCAGTGTGTGGGTGGGAGTTATATGTTATGTGGGAGTTTTGTGTCAAAGGAAGAGCAACCCAAAGGCCAGGATCCAAGGTTCTCCAGAAGGATGTTGCACTGTAACAACCCTCCGTATAATATTAGAGAGAGAACCCAAAAGATCAGATGATTCCCTGTGAGCAGCACTTGGACAGCAGGGAGGAAGAACTCCCTTTTAACAGGAAGAAACCTCCAGCACAGCCAGACTCACATTGTTGCTGCCATCAGTTGCTGAAAGCATTTTGCTGCTGGCATAAAGTTTATGATGGATCTCAGTGTTTTTTTGCATTTTTGTTTGAGAAAGACTGAAAATATTGACTATACTAACAGCTGTTTACAGTAATACTCTTTCTCCTGAATCCTACACCTTGTTTTTTGTTCCCGGCAGTGTGAACCGCCTCTAGTAACTTGATTAACAACTCTATCATGATTGCTGTTTTTTTTAAATTGTTGCACATTACCAAAGTCATTACTTACAGATGTTAGATTAAGTCTAATATACTACAGGTCTAAGCAATGTTCGTGCACTAAGTTTCACTTCTCAAGCTGTGTAGGCAGAATTAAGACCCCAGTGGCCAAACCATGTTACTACAGTTTTCAAGTTCACCACGTGATGCATGCTGACCCAAAAAACCTGCTTTCTGGGCACAATGTATGTTCCAGATATGGAATATATGTCCTATACTTTAGTTCTAAAGTCATTCTGATAGTGTGTCCATGTTCCTCTACAAAATAATGAGAAAAAAGGTGAATAATCCTGGATGTTTCTTGCCTTTTACCCAATGACAGCTGGGATAGGTTCCAGCACCCTCTTGAGTCTGGATTACTTGTGGTTCCTCGAATACTTCAGAGTAGAATGGGAGGCAGAGCCTTCAGCTTTCAGGCCCCTCTTCTGTGGAACCAGCTCCCAGTTTGGATTCAGGAGACAGACACCCTCTCTATTTTTAAGATTAGGCTTAAAACTTTCCTTTTTGATAGAGCTTATAGTTAGGGCTGGATCAGGTGATCCTGAACCCTCCCTTAGTTATGCTGCTATAGGCCTAGTCTGCTGGGGGGGTTCCCATGATGCACTGAGTGTTTCTTTTCATTCACCTTATTTACTCTGTGTATGCGCCACTCTGCATTTAATCATTAGTTATTATTAATCTCTGTGTCTCTTCCACAGGGTGTCTTTTGTCCTCTCTCTCTC
>VUQJ01040150.1:0-10194 GCA_015108635.1 Andinoacara biseriatus | reverse complement strand
AGACTGGAGGTTAGTGCTGGTCTTTATGAGCCGCTGGAATCCCTGATAGGACCCAGGTGTGTGGGTCGCTCCATTTCCAACCTCCAGCTCCGCCCTCCAGGAGGAGGAGGCCCAGCCGCCCACTCTGCCGAAAAAGAAACGAGAAACAAAAAAACACCACACCCAGACCACCAGAACAGGAACCCTGACACTTAGTTATGCTGCTATAGGCCTAGGCTGTTCTGTTTATACCCCACTCTGTATTTAATCACTAGTTATTATTATTCTCTGTCTCTCTTCCACAGCATGTTTTTTGTCCTCTTTCTCTCCCCTCTCAGCAGATGACTGCCCCTCCCTGAGCCTGGTTCTGATGGAGGTTTCTTCCTGTTAAAAGGGAGTTTTTCCTTCTCACTGTCACCAAGTGCTGCTCATAGGGGTTGTTTTGACTGTTGGGTTTTCTCTGTATTATTGCAGGGTCTTTACCTACAATACAAAGTGCATTGAGGTGAATGTTTGTTGTGCTTTGGTGCTGTATAAATAAAATTGAATTGAATTAAATATGAATCATCAGCCATCAGTTAAATAAACAGCTTTCAGTTCACCTCAGGCTTCCTCTGCATAGCTGCTTTTGGGTCCTCTACACATGCAGTCGGTCTGCACATCAGACTGTGGCAGGCTACTGCAACCATGGTGACCTCTGACCTTCCAGTCTGATCATCCCTTAATCCAAGGAAATTTCTATGCCAAACATGACTGGATGTTGAAGCCAGCCTCCAGGGGACATTTGAGAAACTGCACTTACACGTTGACCCTGGAGGTTGCCATTTTTGCTGGCTGGCCTCCAATTTGGCTCCAGGTGGGTTCCTTCTCTGAGTGAGGTGTCACAGCTTTGAACTTTGTAGTCTGAGTGAGACTGGGTTGTGAGCTCAGATATCCAGAGCAGAGCTTCTGCTACTTTGTGTTAAAAGGACCCAATCGTGATGGTTCAGGTCTTCCTGGATCCCCTTCATTGATGGTTTTCCAGGTGTTTGCAATGTGGAGGAACCTACTCTGGACCCTACTCAAGCTGGGGAGATTGTATGGACTGGAAATGTCCTGGGATTCATTAGGCAGGGGCATGCCTGCTCTTCCATGCAGAGATGTGGACACATGCTCATATGAAAATGTGTTTGTGTTGATTAGCACCAATTAACAGTCCATTACCTGAGGTGTCATTGACTCTTTGCAACATTAAAGCAGCAAGCTGGCATCGCCACTCGGGTTCATTAGAAGTTTTCTGAACATCCTGTCTGGATGTGCTTGAAATTGCAGCCTGCAGCAGCACACTGACTGATGCCAGATTTCAAACAGAAACACTGGAGGAGTTTCTGCAGTGGCGGTGGCTTGGCTGCGACACAATCGCCCTCACATCACAAGACACAAGAGGCGTTTGAGATAACGGCTCCTACAAAGAAGCTTTGCATTTTCTCTTTCTAACACAGACTGAAAATAGACACAAAACCCACAGAATCTATATCACGATGTCTCCACAGGAACTGCTCTGCCGTGCAAACAGACTCAAGCAAGAGGCAAATATTGGATGGTAAAAAGAAATATTCCTGTGTGTGAAAATTAAGTGGAGAAAGTGTGACAATTCAAACCAGATGCAGTCTGCTGGGAAATCACTTTTACAACAAGCTCTCAGGATTAGTCGGCCATGATTTCCATTCTCATCATCCTCCCTGTTACATGCCCTCCACTCATCCACGCCTTCATTCCTATTTCTCGTTAAAACTTCATCTCTGTGATTGCTCTTCTCCTGCTCTCTCTCTCTCTCTTGTTCCTCTTACAAATCTGAACTTCCTGCAACACTGACCTCTTTTACCTTGGTCTCCTGGCACTAATTCAATTACAACAACCACTAGAAAAGGCAATTATAATTAACACTGATTAATGAGGTGAAGTCAGAGGATACATCAGAGATAGAGTGATTGGACAACATTAGTAGGGGACAATTACGGAGGCGAGGTATGAAGTGAATCACACCCACAGTCATTAGAGGAGGAATCAGCACTTGCTGTGGGGAAGGTGGAGGCCAGAGGTTTACAATGTGATAAACAATAATCAGACCAAGTGTTTCAAACTGAAGGTTTGCTTTATAAAGTGAGTCACTGCAAAATGAGTTTGAGAAAGACAGAAAAACTGCATTTGTGTTAATATCTGGCTCAAATGTATGTGTACTATTATATACTGCATGATGACTGCAGAAAGATGGAGATATAATTGTTCAGGAGAAGCGGATGAAACTCTAAATGCATCCACCCATTTTCTGCCGCTCAGTCAGGTTGGAGCCATCAGCCTGTTGCCCAGATCTTCATCTTATATCCTTACGAAGGGACGCTGAGATGTCTCCTCCCCAGCGTGTCCTGGGCTGAGCCCAGACACCCTTCACACGAAGCTCTTTTCTGCCACTTCTAGCCTCATCTCAATCTCTTGGTCACTACCCAGAGCTCGTGGCCATTGGTGAGGGTAAATCAGCCGCTTTACCTTCATGCTCATGAACTTGTGAATTAGGCCCTTCCACAACCCAGAGTGGATGATGAGCGCTTCTCTTGGCTGCAAATAGCTCCAGTGTGAGCTGTAAGTCACTGTTCAATGAATCCGGGAGGTCCACATCATCCTCAAAAAAGCAAAGACCCCCCAGGAAACCAAATGAGAAACCTCCATCTCGTAGTGATATTTTTTTTGTCAATAAAATATGATGATGGTCATCCACTGCTGGAAGTAAAAAATCACTGAGAGGTTACCTTACCTTTTTTCAGGCCTTCCCAAAAGGAGGCGTTAACTCCAAAAACATCAGTCCAGGACATCACACCGAAGACAAGCCGAATGTGTTGCAGTGGCTCTTCACTCTGTAATTAAGCTGTCTGAATGCTTCTGCCAGCACATGGTTGTTAGCTTTTTATGAGCTTATAGTGGTGTAAAAAAATAAATTGAGTGAAGCTGTGAGGTGGAAAAGCAGCTAATGGTGTATCTGTGGTCTTCCTGACGTGTTGATTCTTGGAGCTTTCAGAACAGGAAGAGCAGTTTTTCATGTCATGGGTAACATGGACACATGATGATGTGAATGAATCTGCAGAGCCATCCATACGGAGTTGGACAAAAACTTCTCGCTGTAACTTCAGGCTAACTGTGGTACATGAAACATCACACACATGAAAAATGTAAGAAGTTAAATTCAAAGCTTCTAAAGTTCACTAAAAGGACCAAAAACTACACAAACCGACAGTGACAAACACAAGGCTGAATACACAAAGGAACAACACAGAAAGTAAGAAGCAGAAGCGATGAAATCCTAAGAGCCAAACTGCTGTGTCGTTAGCGACGCTGCGTGCCTGCCAGAGCGTTTCTATTCTATGCAGATGATACCCTGTTTTACTAGCCAGCATGAATAACTTTGTTACATCACAGGGGTGATTTAAAAACATGAAGTCCTGGATGATCTGTGATTTTCTACATTCAGACTAAACTCAGGGTTTGACCCTAAAAACCTCATAAAGTAAGATTTACACAAATATGAAGGACTGCTTTCTTTCTTCTGGTTCCACTAAAATGATCGCGTCTCAGACTGATGCTGAAACACGAGTTCATGCATTTGACCTACATGTTGCACCAGAACACTGCAGTGGACCAAGAAAGGTGCATCTTGGGTAACTTCTCTTCATTTGCTCCCTGTTAAATGCAGAATTTAAAATCCTTATTCTTACACCATCATTGTGATTCGGCAGAAATGAGCTGGTTTGAGTTTTGGTCTTGTTTTTTTTCCTGCACTCTGCTTTCAAATATTCCCAGGTGAAGTTTGTGGACTGGCCCTGTTTCTGGTTTCTCGTCAGTGTAAGGGTAGCATCCAAAGTTTCTGAAACTCTAAGACTTACTGTTCCTTTTTCATAAGATCTGTTTGGTACCTTTCATTGATCCTCAGGCCTTAGTTTTATTATCTGTTCTGTTCTGGGTTCTAGTTTATTTGTTTATTTGGTGTTCTGTTTTATTTTGTTAGTCTTGCGTCTCGTGTTCATTGTGTTTAGTTTTGCTTCCTCTCCGTCTCATTGGTCTGATTGGGCTCACCTGTTGGGTCCCCAGCTCTGTTGTATTTTCCGAGTTTGTCCTTTGTGTATTAAAGCCTCAGTTCCTTGTTGTGTCCTGTGTTTCCCTGAGAGCCTGTTGGATAATTTGTTCCTGTTGAGTTTCCCTTGTTTCCTTGAATTCTCGAGTTCCAGCAGTAAAGCTGTGTTAAGGTTGAGTCTCCTGCACTCTGGATTCACAGTTATCTCCTTGAGTTTGGGGTCTGTTTAGTTTAAATTTCACCGTTGGTTGGTTGGGTTTGGATTCTCTTTTAGCTTTTTGATCCAGTTTATAGTTATGGCTGGATCAGGTGACCCTGAACCCTCCCTTAGTTATGCTGCTATAGGCCGGGGGGTTCCCATAATGCACTGCTTGTTTCTTCTTCACTGTATGATCTGTTTTTTCTCTTCTCTGTTCAGAAGCTGTGTAAGTTTTTAAAAGTAATGATCACTTTGCTCTCCTTCTGTTGTCGTATATAAGCTGCTTCCTCCGGAGAAAAATGTATGTCAAGATTGATTTGTGGCCATCTTAACTTTATTTGTTCATCCGTGGATACATTTTCTTAGCATCATTAAGTGCTGAGTCTTTGCTCTGAAGTTTGCTTTAACGTGTTTTGCATTTGGAAAAGTTGCCTTTCTTTAATGATGCCTCTTAATCCTCGAGCATTAAATTAAGTTATTTTTAAGGGTGGAATGAGACTGTAAATGGCAGATTAGTACCCTGAGAAAGTGAGAGCATTAATAGTTTATATTGACCATCTCAGGCTATAGAACATCATCAGCAGTGTTTCCCACAGATGTGGACTATATGCACACATCCTAAATGATGGTGCTTACTCACAAAGCTTTAAATGGCTTTATCCTTTATGCTTTTATTGCTTTTTTTTAACTTTATGACCAAAAACTTACCAATACACTCGTTTGTCCAGCACATCCCACAGATGCTCAATTGGACCTGGAAATTTAGAGGCCAGCACCTCAAAGTCCGTGTTGTGCTGCTGAATCATGTTTGCTTTGTGGCAGGAAGTGTTATCCTGCTGCAGAAACAGTCCCGGGTTTATCGTCAGAGGATCTCGGGATCAGTTCTTCGGCTCCAGCTGGCTCTGAGAGGCTCTCCTGGCTGCTCTCATTAATCCTCCCAGATCGGCATCACATTCCCACGTCAGGAGTGTACGCTTCATTGTCACATCTGTGTCTTCACCGCCCCTCCACACTCACCTTTTTCTCTTTTTACAGTGCACGTCGTGTGCACTTACACTCGGCTTTGTTCATTTAATTAAGATGTAATTATATCTGCAGCTGCAGACATGCACCGCAGAGCTCTCTGCAGGTTTAATATCCACTCGTGTCTCAGCGCGCACGCTGAATCAAATCACCTCCAAACTGAATCTGAAATTAAATCTCAGATCACATTCAATCACATTTGAATCAGCAGATTATGCTACTTTGGAGTAAGTATATCAGAAGTTTGGCTCTTAATAATAATAAAATGTTAATAATTATCACTTAATGGATCCAGAAATCTTGCAGGGTTGTTATGGTTGTGGAGGTCCAGGTAGTGAACTTTGCTTTATAGATTTCTTAAATAAAGACTGATGATGTTACTGCTGTTGGGGGGGGGGGGGGTCCTTTAAGGCCACAGAGGAGCTTTTTCCTCTCTGCTTTGGCTTTCTGATGTAGATTTCCTGAGAATGATGAAGACGAGGTTCATTTGGTGAAGAATCACATTGATGCAGTTGTTGTTGTGCTGCTGCTGTTTGTGATAATGATGGACCTGATTCAGGGTGAGGACAGAAAGGCATCGCTTTTATTTTCAGATGATGTGCTTCTGTTGGCAGCAGCTGAGTGTGATGATGAGGCAGGATGTGGAGGAAGGTGGGATGAGAGCTGAGCGAAGGGTCAGCAGTGATGTGGGCACCGTGCTGGACCAAAGTGAAGCTTTAAATGTCCCCTCATCTTTGGTCATGACAAAGAGTCGGATTCAAGCATCCAAAATGAGTTTCCTTCCAGCGTTAGAGATCGGGCGAGGCAGTCGGCCTCAGCTGGAGGCTACGAGGTTACGAGCTCTCGGAAAGTGTTCCTGGGAAAAATAAGATCGGGAAAATGCTGCCTAACCCGACAGCACGAGGACCCAGTGTCAGAGAAGCAGAAGAGATGGAGCCCACCTCTGTGGAGACCTTTAGGTTTACCTAAACCAGATCTCTGGGAAAAAGGAAATTTATGGGAAGGCTGGAAGCAGGCAACAATTTTCCAGGATTTTCCCAGATTTGGCGGTAATGAAAGTATATTGTGTGTTATCTTTAAACCTGCATATTTCTGCCCTATCCTGACATTTATTCTGTTATTACCTGAAGAGCTGCAGATCAAACCGCCGAGGTTACGGCTGCATGAGCTCGCTCCTCTTCTGACTGAGAAAATCCACCTCCTGGACTTTTTCTCAGCAAAGCCTTTTTCCTCGCTGCTGCTTCGGCATTCTGTTTTATGTTTTTCCTCACACACACACACACACACTCAGAAACACAGAAACACACCTGAGAGGCGGTATCAGTGCGAGACATGTTGGTTGGGTAACAAAGCTCTGAGCTGTAATTGGAGACTTTCTCGCTCCCTCCTCCGAGCTGACATTGATTTAATTTAATTTAATTTCGACTCCCTCCACGGGGACGCTCAGATAACATTAATTAGGTTTTCTCTTTTAACTTTTTTAATGCTACCCTCGTGTCCCCGCAGAGTTTATGCAAAGCCAGCCCACCTGTCTATCTCGCTGTCTATCTGCTGCGCGTCTCCATGTCCATCTTCTCCACTCCATCCGTCACTCTCTCTACTTTATTTTTCACCTTTATCTCAACCCACAGCTCTAATAGGAGCTATTTCACCCGCACACATAAATATTTCCTGACACGCAGTCTGAGTGGTAGTTATGAATACAGTCCAGCTTTTAAATGTGTTTCTGAGAGCTCAGGACTGATGCTGTGACTGCTATATAATTACAGCTGACAGGCAGGAGGCACACAATAAAAGCAATACATCCACTGTGGCTTTTATCTGTGAATACTTAAAATACATCCACTACATCAGCACAGGTTTCCATGGCCTGACAAAAGCACTGAGCTGCCAGGCTTTTATTTTGGAGGTTGTTTAAACAGCACCTCCTGAGCGCCAACTGGACGTAGCTGCCGTGATGTCACCCACCGACCCACCCACCCACCACCACTGGTTATGATTTGTGTCATGAAGTAACAAGTTGTGGAGTTAGTATTTGGAGCTCTGCCTTCTTGGACGGTGTGTTACTCCAATGGAGCCACAGCAGCCATATTATTGGTCAGATAATCACATTCAAAATGCTCCAAAAGGCTCTAACAGCACAAACACGGTCCAGAGGTCCAGTTCAGGAACTCCGGTTAGCTGAGGGAAAGCTAGCAGACAGCTAGCAGCTACAGCCGCCTGTGTCAGCGTCCACCTGTCAGTCAGAGAGGCCAAAAACTTGTTGTGTTTAAGTCTGAGTAAATTCCGTGCAAACATGTTTATTTCTGCTGTGAAGCTTTAACACGGGAGTCTATGGCGCCTCTGCTGGACACCAGAGGAACTGCAGCTTTGGTGCTTCAGCATTGGCTTCAGGCCTGGAGGTTGAAGCTGGTTTTATGCAGGCTCTTATAGCTCTCAGTGTCTGATTTATTCCCTAAAGCCGATGATTCCTCATGATTTAAAGGCCTGTTTCTGCCACCAAGGACCTTTAAAGGGGTTCTCTTAAAATCTGTGAAATACGTTTTAGTGATATTAGAATAAAAGAAAAACACACAGCGGTTTATAATCTTATAGTCGATGTCGCGTTCTTCTGCCAAAGTGCACTCACTTGTTGTCTTGGGTGAAATGTCATTTTATATTGAGTGGACTGAAAACGTTACGGTATTAGTCTCAGCACGGCTTCACAGAGCAGCAGTACGTCCATCCAGAGAAACCTGCTGCTGATTCGGTTCAGTACAAAGAGGGTGAGTGAGTTTCTCTGATGTTGAAGCTTCCACACTTTTTCTTTTTCTTTGTTTCTACTCAAGATTTTCAGCCACAAACGTAAACTTTCGCTTTATGTAAGGATGAATGTATTATTGAATCGTTCAAGGCCAGCAGACACTGTGGGAACATTTCACACTGAAGCACTAGTACATGGTGTCAGTTGAAAACCTTGCATCTCCAAATGATTGTAGAGAGTATAAAAGCAGAGAAAAAATAGAGAGGTTCTTTTTTTCTGGTTCTCAGAACTGCAAAGTAAGAAAAGTGAGAATCCAATGTTTTTCATCAGCTACAGAATGACTTTAAATGGTTGTTCTGTACACCTACACTGCACCAAAACCAAAGCTGGCAGCCTGCATTGTTCTACTCTGAAGAAAAAATTATACAAAAGCAATCGAAATGATTTCCTTTCATCACCAGGACAGCTACAGCGTGTTTGCACACTGATATGTAAGCGAAAACATGGATGGAGAGCAGGCAGAGTTCCCACATGCCAGAGGAGTCTGCAGCTGCAGGTTTAACCCTCCCACCACCACCAGTACCACCACCTCCATTTTCATCCTGTTATCTTCAATTAGCTCCCTGCATGCTGCAAACATTACTGCATGCACTCGCATTCACACATCACACAAATACCTGCAAAGCCACAGTGTGTGGCGACTTGAACATAAAGGAACAGGCAGAGCCGATGACCTGACAATAACCTTCCTCTAATATTTAACAAACTAGACCAGATTAAAACATTTTCAGCCTTTCTTTTAATCTTTTATGCGGGCTGACAACCTCTGGCATCTGCATTGACATCCTCAGCTTTCTGCACTCCTTATTGGCTGAAGAAATGTAAAATATTATCAAAATACTTCTGCTGAAAATCACGAGTGATGGAGGAGGTTTTTTTTTTTTTTTAGAACTGTTCCTTTATTAAACGTATCAATGAAGCACGTCACCTTTTTACTTAAAGTATCAAAAGTGTTAAATAGATTAATATTACTGCTGCAGCTATGAAATTTTAAATACTTTATATTGTGTTCAATCTTCAGTAATATTTCATTCTATAAAATAATGTGTAGTAGCTGTTCTGTGAGGATCATGCATCTCTAAAAGACTCCTCTGCATCACCCATGTTGGCCTTGGTGGTTAGTATCAGTTTATCATCAAAGAACAGATGTTTATCCACAATTCACACATGCAAACAATCAGGAAAAGCTCCTGGATGCAAAGAGGCGATGAGAGAAATGAGGGTAGGAACGTTAAACGACCGGTAAATCAACAGCTTTCCTTTCAAGCTCTTCACCAAGAAAGACCAGTGCAGCATCTGCATCAGTGCAAATGAAGCCCTGATCTGTCTGTTAATCCCTGTTCCCTTCTCCCATCCCTCGTGAATAAGACCCAGAGGTACTTAAACTCCTCCCCTTGGGGCAAAAACTCATCCATGAGCCAGAGAGTGCAATCCACCCTTTTCCAGCTGAGGACCATGGCCTCAGACTTGGAGGTGCTGATTCTCATACCAGCCGCCTCGAACTCGGCTGCAAACCGTTGCACTGCGAGCTGGAGGCCACCACCTAACGAAGCCAACAGGACCGCATCATCTGCAAAAAGCAGAGACAAGACCCTGAGGCCACCAAGGGAGAAGCCTTCCGCCACCTGGCTATGCCTAGAAATTCTGTCCATAAAGATTATGAACAGAATCGGTGACAAAGGGCAGCCCTGACGGAGTCCAACACCCACAGGAAACGAGTCCGACTTATTACCGGCTATACGGACCAAGCGCTCACTGTGGTTGTACAGAGACTGAATGGCTCGCAACAATGGGCCAGACACCCCATACTCCCGCAGGACCTCCCACAGGATACCCCGAGGGACACGGTCGAATGCCTTCTCCAAGTCCACAAAACACATGTAGACTGGTTGGGCAAAACTCCCACACACACTCGAATGTCCTTGAGAGGATAAAGAGTTGGTCCAGCGTTCCACGACCAGGACGAAAACCGCATTGTTCCTCCTGTATCTGCGGTTCGACTAACGGGCGGACCCTCCTTTCCAGCACCCTGGCATAGACCTTACCTGGGAGGCTGAGGAGTGTGATCCCCCGAAAGTTGGAGCACAA